>JARYGA010025933.1:0-51766 GCA_030545235.1 Helianthus tuberosus | reverse complement strand
GCCCTTTTTACCTTAAAACGTGATTTTTGAAAATGTAAAAGAGTAGAAACCTTTGTTACTGATATATAAACTTGTACCCAAAATTTGATATCAATTGGTGGTGTAGATTGAGAGTTATGCTCATTAGCGCAAAATGAAAGCTTTATGTTATTTAAATGGCGTAATTAGCGTATATCATAGTTAAGCCTACTTTTTGATATCAAACTTATTGCCCACTGATGTAATATATTATTTTGGGATTTTTGAAGATTTTTAATTAATTTTAGGCTGAGCATAACTCATAGTCGTAGGCTTAATCCGGTAATTTTCGGTTTTGCCCTTACGGGCTATAAAATGAGTTTTACATATCCAAATGACCCCAAACCTTTTGCTACTGATCTTAAATGATAAATAAATTATTTTAAGCCTTCTGAAATAATAAAAATATCAGCTTTAGGTATATAACCCGGAAACGGCTCCTAATCGCCTTTCTAAGCGTTTTTAACACATAGTATGTACTAGAACTATTTTAGACATACAAGGGTTGATACCTACTGATATTTTAGGTAAATTATAATGTTTTAACAGTAAACAAAAGTTGTTTAACTCAGACTTCAGTTTTGAGCTTTACGGCTTATGTGAAATTACCAAAATGCCCCTACGGTGCATAGTTTGGTTATAATTGATAAATTTCACATATATACTCTACCCTACTGATATAACTTAGAAAATTGAGTATATTTGTTGATTACATAAGACCTGTAACTCAGGTTAACACTTAAACTCTTTTATAACCTTTTAAATGACCAAACTACCCTTACGTGGCATAGTTTGTGTTTAAATACGTTTCGGGCATAATGAAAGACATATTACTGATGTCACAACATATTTGAAGCATATTAACTTTGGAAACCTGTATATGGCTCTTACGGATACCCGTTACGCTTATTACACGTTCGGTTCGGTTTATAAAACTAGTTTACATAAATTAGCCGAAGCGGGTCAAACCTTATCGGTTTTATCTAGAAATTCAGAGTGTGTATGAAATACCCATATTAAACAGGTCTTCAAACTTGTCGGGTCTAAATCACATTCTATCCGATCTTCCGACTTAGGTCCGGTTTATTAATGTAGTTACCTATATTAGGTGCCGTTTGATATTCCGTGATCTCTAGCATTGCTTGGTGGTTATCTTAGGACTTCTGAGCAATCTCAAGTGAGTACATAGACCCCTCTTTTACTGTTTTCAAACTGTTTTGGGGTGAAACACATGTGCCTACTTGTTACTTTCGTGCTTTCCTGTTTTCACATCATATACTTGTTATGTTCGTTAGTACATTATAGTACATGATTTCATTACATTTCATGCTATGTATGTCCATTGTGTGCATACTTAGTACATTTTTTCACATTACATTTCTGCTATGTATGTTAACTGATAGCATGCTAGCACATTGATTTACATGACTTTTCTGCTTTGTATGTTAACTTAGCATACTTAGTACATTGTTTTCATATGACTTGTATACAATTGCTATAACATTTGGTTTACACAAACGAGACTATTATACGTTCATTAACATTAGCTACGCCGCTCGGGAGTAAGTACTGGTACCATAGGACTTGAAAAATCCCATTCCTAGCATCTCGGGTTTGTTTGGATGTAAGGAATGACTGAATCCGAAAACATTTCTTTTGATAACCTTGACTGAAAGGGTTATCCGACTGTCTCAAGGCTTGAATGTATGCGTTAACTTACCACATAAATGTTTGTATCAATGTAACATGCATTACTTTGCAAAACATAACTTTTTGATATATTCAAAATACTTTGTTTTGTACATTTCTACATTTGGATTACGTGACAATACTTTACTTACAATACATAACATTTGTTACACATTACTTGACTACTTTTGGACTATCAACATTTGACATGGTTTATACAAGGACTTTTGACGATTGGTTTAAACATAGACTTTATACATGGTTGGTTGGTTTAAGTGACTTAAGTAACGGGATGTGAGTAATATGATACAAGCATGGTGGATACGCCGCTGGTACTTCCTATATATAAGTGTTTGTATTATATTACATATCATAGCGTTATTTAAATCATTCATTTTGGACTTATACATTTTACACAATTAACATGTTTTCACAAGACTTTGGTTTACAATACAGTTTATTTTATACAACTCATTTTACATGGTTATTCATTTAACCATACATTATTCTCTTATTTATATATATCATCTGAACTTATTGTTTTTCGAGTGATTTACAAAACAAATCAAATTACAAGGTTCATGACTAAACATTTTTTTAAACTTAAGTCATGAATCCAATTTTCACAAACCTATGTATCTCACAGGCATTTTTATGCTGACGTACCTATTTTCACATGTGTTTTCAGGAGCTATTGCTTAGGATGATGATCGTGACACTAGGGCGGACCTGTGCCTTAGAGACATAAAATGAAGATAGAACTAGTTTAATTATGTTTTGAACTCTTTGATTTCTGTTTAAGACAATGTAACTCTTATGTTGATAAATAAAATACAACTTTGAATGCCATGGTTATGAAACAATTAATTCTGTTACAACACTCCACGACGTTTTCCGCCACGTTTTGTATGTTATACGTGGTCGGGGTGTGACATTGTAACCAGGTTTGTTATACGAACCTCTATGACTCTTACCAGCAAACTTTGAAATCTCAGACTTCTCAATCTCAACCATTTTGAAAACTTTATCAACCTTTTTTGAAATCACATTCTGAATCAGGAATACAACATCTAAGAACAATTTGTCCGATCCAATCATGGTATAAACCAATCCTTTTGAATCATCATTCAAACTTTTCTCGGATTTTATGTTTTTCAGATAATTATCATGAAGATTTCCTTCATCTTCATCCTGTGATTCAGATTTACCTGTATCAACCGACTCTTCTTTCAACACACTTTCAACGACTTTACCTACCACCTCTGAATCATGAGAATCATCAGATTTGGAATAGGTTATGTCAATGTTGTCTGGCAATTGGTCTACCATGTGGAAAGCTTTTTCGACCTTTTCATCATCATAAAATGCAAATTTTCCCGGTGGTGGTACTTGATGAAACTCTGAGCCAATGCCTTTCTTGTTTTGCTCAGACTCACCATCTCCCGGTTTTATATTGAAAATTAGTTCAAGCACATATGACGACACGTGATAACTCTTTAACTTGTTGTTGTCCTGTTTAAAAGAAAATGATGAAAAACATCTTCAATATAGGAATTAACAACATCTTGTTTTATTGAATACATTCGTTTAAGTTCTTTAGTTGTTTCAGAAATATAATTCATTCTTGATTGAGCATATTTCATTTCATCTTTCACTTTTTCATATGACTCTTTCGTAATATGATATGCTAATTTCATTGAGTCATATTCTTTCTTCATTTCTTGACAAGCAATTTCTTTTTGTGAACATTCTTCTGTCATTTTAGAAACATTTTCTTTCAAAACTTCATTTTCTGTTTCTAACTTTTTGCATTTTTCAGAAAGTTTTTCATCATTTTCTTTTAAAACTTTTTTCTTTTTCTAGCATTTCTTTGCATTTTTCTTTAAAAATGATTTCAATTTTAGTAAATTCAAGATCTCTTGTTCTGAATTGCTCATCTTTTTCAGTACAAGCTCTGCACAGTTCCATGCATTTCTTGCACTGTTCAACAGTTTCAGTCAAGATGTTAGAATTAGAATTTACCTCAATGATTGGCACCTCGGTGTTTTCAGCTACCTCTGTCTGCTTCAACTCAGCATCATCTTGTTTTTCTTCAACACCGACTTCATCACCAACATTACCAGCTTCCAAATTCTCATTCTTTACTTCTTCTTCTTCTTTCCTCACATCTTCTCCAATTTGCTGTTCTTCAGTAACAGCTTTCTTAACCTCTTCATTCACCTCAACTTCTTCACTTTTGATTTCCTTCACAACCTCAACTTCAACAGCTTCTGCTTTAACCTCTTCAGCAACCTTCTTCAGATTGTTCACCATTTCTTCAACATTCTTCTTCATTCTCTCTTCATCCCTTTTTCTTAGACACGATGTCATGGCATATCTGATCTCCTTTTCATGCCTTTTAGCATATGTGTCATCTTTCATCACATTTCTATAGTATTCGGCTCTCAAAGGAATTATGAGACGAACATCATCAAAGATTATGTCTTTCTTTGGAACAACTGGTTCACCTTCTCTGTTGAAGTAACATTCTCTCTTTTTATCCCATCTTCTGTTGCTCACTGCATTCTCATACTCTTCCTGCATGTCATCCATTCTGTTGAAAACAACGTTTCTTTCTCAATAAGTTTTCTCACTCAAAATCTCTTCTCTGGTTTTCTCTTTGATTTCAGCCATGATGTTATCTCCTTGAATCACCTTAAATCAAACAGACAACAAAATCAGTTCAATCACTAACAATCAACTGAATCAAACTGATACTCGGACTGGTGAATATTTTGTGCGGACTGAGTTTGATGTGAACTGAGATTTAAGTTGACAAACCGTATGAACTGCTATGACCCGAATCAAATTCAAACGTCCTGAAAACGTTCAATCCATACGAACTGGTTCAGTTTCAAGCGATCTAAACTGAATTAGGTTGATGTGACTTGAATTTGGTGCAAACTGACCCAAAACTCACAAAACAATCTGGCCCAAACTTACAACCTTTCTGGCCCAACAAAACCCAAATAATTTGGATCTAATTTCAACCCGTGCAACTTGGATAACTTCGAGACCTGGTTACTTTCAAACGGTGCCTTTTTCACATGAATGATTCTGACAAGTATTTAATCTAATTGGGCCGCTAATCAAGACTAAAGTTATTGGACCTTTAACTGTTATTCAATTATGATCACATGCATCCGAAAATTTTGGTATCAATCAACTTTTTATTGGGCCGAAGACTTTTTAACATATGTACACAGATTGCAATTAATGTTTCACATGCATGCTAAACAGCTTTCACTTTCATTTAAGCAATGGTCGACAATGATTTAATTCACTTTCAAGATATTTGATCTTTTATAACTAGTGGGCTTATGTCTTTGATTTTTATGTAAACAAAGTGAGTGGCCGACAATCAATGTTATCTGTGACTATATGTAACCAAAGTCCAACACGTTTGATTCTTCACATGCAATCGACAAACACTTTGATAGAACCGTCTAACTTAATCATGTGATAACAGTTTGAGTTATAATATGCTGACAACACAATTAACTATTTCGTTTTTTTTGGACCGTTTATAATTAAGGGCTGCAACTTTAACGTGAACTACTGAACCACTTTCAAACGGACATCGTGTTTCAAACGGAACAGCTAGCTTCAAACGTAATCCTCAAATAGAATACATTCCTCAAACGGACACAACCCAATGTTTCAAACGGAACACATGTTTCAAACGTAATCCCATGCAATTTCAAACGGGATACCAGATTTCAAACGGAATGTTGCTACTTTCAAACGGAATGAGGCTGTTTTCAAACGGAATGGTTCAGTTCAAACGAGATGACCAGCCAATTTCAAACGGTATGTCAGATTCAAACGGACTCTCGCTGTTTCAAACGAAATCGGATCTAAAAACTCGAATTTCTCCTAAACGGCTAGGAGTTTGAATCTGAAATTTGGTAGGGTTGTAAATCAGATGTTTTCGCACAACATATCAAAAAATCAGCCGATTTGGATAGTAAAAACTCGTTCAATTTGATGATTTTCAGCGAAAAACGTGAAAAATATGAAAAAGATGAAGAAATAGATGAAATCCGGATCTGATGAAATCACGATCGGAAATGTGTGTTGGATCAGTGCAATCGAGCTCCTGCTCTGATACCACTTGTAGGACCGGTTTTGACTCCGAAACGATTGTGAAACGAACGTATAACGTGCAGAATCCGTACACGAACGCGACCTAACACACACGATGTAATATAAACATGATTCTATTAGAAATCTAACAAGAACAAGCACCTTGAATCACTTTCTCTCTCTAGATTCTCTCTCTAGATCTAGAGTTCTCCTAAACACAAATGAGCCAAAAGTCTCTAATCTAAACATAAAGCTCCTATTTATAGGCCTTGGCTTTTATTGAGATTTCTCTTTAATTACAATATCGCCACCTTGCCTTTTGTCTAGATATTACATCATAACGACTTGTTTTCTTCTGTTTCTCGCTACGGCTCAAATTGACGAAGGCGATAGACATAAATGCACTAACAATTCCTCCGGAAAATTATAAAAATGAGAAAAATTATAAACCAAAAACGAAATTTGTTTCAGGAGGAACTTCTGAAGAAGAGCCGAAGAAACCATTCTGGAAACAGTCAAATCAAGAGTTTCTTGCTGAAATAAAGAAGAATGTGAGGAAATTTGTTCCAAGAGTCAGAAGAACATGTTTCAAATGTCAAAAAATTGGACATATTGCTTGGAATTGCCAACAGTTCAACAACACAAAACAGGGAGTTTCTTTTAACTTGAAATTAAAAGAAAAATGTGTTGATAAAAAGAAACAACCAACTGAGAAATCTAAACTGTTTGAAAATTCGACTTTCAAAATTGGTGATGTTTCAAAACGTTTTTACAAAAGAAATGTCGATTTAATTAAACAAAGATGGGTTGTAAAATCTGAGAGTAGTTCTGACAATGAATCTGATTCCATAAAATCAGAGGAGTCATCTGTTGAAAAGAAGAATGAGAATTCTGTTCCAGAGTTGAACGAGGAAAACTTTCCAAAATTGTCAAAAGAAAATTTGAAGTTGAAAGTGGGTAAAACTGAAATTTCAGGACAATTCTTTGCTGATAAGAAAGAATTTAGTGCTGAAAAAGTGTTTAATGGAAAAGTTAAACATATTTTTGGGAAGATGGTTGATGGAAAGGTTAAAGGTGCAAAAGAATTTTACAAATCTAAATGTTGGTGGGATAGATATGTATCACCCAAGGATGATCAGGCTTGGGTGACACCATTTTCAAATTAAAATCCGGACTTGCCGGAGCTCCCAAGTTGGTAATAGTGGAGCAGGAATCGGCATCTTTCTTGAATAGATTGGTTGGTAAATCATCAGGTGGTATTTTAAATTGTTATATGTTGATTTACAAGTGTTTTGGTTGGTGAGTGAACCTACAAGTGGTTGAAGAAGGTTTTCACTTACAAGTGGTAAATCAAGGACATTAAATTGTACTTGTTTTTCCTACAAATGATATTTTTGAGAACAATGTGATGAACCCCTAACCTACAACTGGTTGTATAAAATCAACAAAACTAATTTTTCGAAAAAACCATTTGATTAAAACAAACTTAAGTGTTTTGAAATCACAATGGGAAAATAGTTTGTTGTGAGGGGGAGTTCTGATTGTTTATGCCAAGTGGATGGTGATCTGAAGCGATTTGATATCAGTTGTCAATTTACTTGTACAGTTTGTTTTCAAATTTCTTTAAATGATTTTGAATTTTAGGGGGAGTAAGAATTTCAGAAAATCCAAAAACATTTGAAAATTTGAAAAAGGCAAAAACATGATAAAATGAAAAAAATGAGTTTTGCTATAAAAGAGGAAATGATAGTACATCAGTGGACTATCACAGCATGCTAAAGAATTGGGAAGTCAAAATGTGATAAACGGTCTCACTGATGATGTGCCAGTAGGTTTTTACACATTTAGTAGATTAAGACGAGATATAAACCTAATTTTCAAACTTGCTTATATCGTGGGGAACATCTCTCGGATATATAGGTAACCCCCGAAATCTTGTTTGAAAGTTCCCTCTTTCTGAGATACTAGGTCTTTATGCTCAGTGATATCTGGGGTATTATCCCGGGACTTCTGATTTTGCGGAAGCAATGGCCTAGTCCCCGGAGAATACTTTCTGCTTGCTTGAAATATAGCGCCACCCTCAGTACAAAAAATGATGAAACATTGCAAAATGCTAATCATGTGCTGTTGAAACAAAAGATCCTCTAAAGGGGACACACCAAAAGTCGAAGCCGTCATCTCTCTGCTGAACGGAAGTCCTGACCTGAGCTCTCACGGCCCTCGCAATTTAACCCTTTACAGATATCATCTGTGGTATATTCACATGTAAGACTGAATATTGGGATCTGGATACGAGAGTATATTCTGAGGTGGGACACGCGTATAAGTTTTAGTGCTTAAAACATTAATCTCATATCTCGAATCAGTTGAACTTTGTGTGAGAATTTAAGTGGATCAGTATACTGACAATCTAAGTGAATCGTTTAGAACTTAAAATGTTTAAAGCTTAACGGTGTTGGTGATTTGTCTCATAAACTGATATGATCCTCTTACACAAACTCGCAAAAATAGTGTCTGTAAATATTTCTTTACTGTTTTTCTATTATATTAAAAAATCCAAAAAGATTTTCGGAGTGTTTTAGCATAAATTTTGAAAAATTTAAAAGATTTTAGACAACTGATGTTGGAAAGCTGATTTTCAAAATTCCGAGTGCTAAACATGATGAACAGGTTTGGGTGTGTATGTTTGAAATGGTTTGCATACAAGTGGTCATCAGTAATTAAAATTGTTATATCATTAATTGATGTTTTGAACTGAAGTTACCAAGTGATTTGCAGAGTTTCTAAATTTGATGTATCGTATCTTTTATGAAATCTTATGTTTTGGGTAGAGAATGTGCAGGTTATGGTTATAAGAGAGCCAGGTTGCGATTCTTGAACCTGTAAATATGTGAGCAGAGTATGAGCCAGACTACAATCCCAGCATAACTTGAGGGGGAGTCTGTTAGAAAAGAGAAGCTATGAGAAATAGAGCCAGAAATTTGATCATGGGAAATTCAAGAAAAGATTGAGGATGCTTACTATGTCGGATATTTTGGAGGAGCCCGAAGACTGATAAAGACTGAAGACGTTGAAGACTCGACACTGAAGACTCGCCAACATTCGAGGGGGGAGTCTGTTAGTGCATGCGTCTGTCGACTTCGTCTTGTATCGAGTCTTGTATTGGAATTGTTTGATCAGGGCACGTAGTTCGAGAAAATAGGGTTTTAGAGTTAATTTCGCTTGAATATCATAATTCCGCTTGAAAGTGTTCTTGTGTAATTCCGTGCGGAATTAGATTCCGCTTGGAATCTAATTTCGTTTGAGTGTGTTTCAAGCGGAATTAGAAGTCTATAAATAGGGTTCAAGCGAAATCATTTGTAACTGTCATCTTTCCGGTACCGAAGTGCTGCCGATGTGTCTGCTGATCTGAAAACTTGTTATTTCAATAATACAAGACTTTTAAGTGTGAAACAAGCTGTTTTCCAAGTCTATTTCATTGTTTCCGCCTCTGAAATAGATAAGAACTCTTCTAATTGACTCGTTTGGGTTACAGCACGATCCTACAGATGGCCTCGATATGGGCCATGCGCAAGTAATGTCGTTTAATCATTTAAGTATTGCACGCAAGGAATTGTTGGTAGATCTATCGGGTTGACAACCCAGTCGTGACCAGTCGCCCCGTGTTAAGTCAAACGACGAATTTATATATGTTTATAGTCTAGCATTGATTATACCTTCATTGTTAATATATAGTTCGTAATGTCTTGCTAACTTACGACTCCGAACATTTGATTCTATCAATTTATTATGTAAACTTGGGAAGATGTTTATGGTCGGATGGTTCTACGGAAATACTTGCGACGGCTGACCCTTGAATTTTTACAAGGAAATAAAATAACTTTCCAAAAGATTATATGGATGTTTTAATAATAAAAACATAATTAGAAAGTTTTTCCTTGGATCAAATTATTTAAATTTGAATATGTGAACTCACCCTCCTTTGTGTTGACACTTGATTTTAACGTGTTCTTCAGGTACTTGAATTCGGCTTCGGGAATTATGACGTATCTTGTGGTTGTTGATGCATGTTTGGTTTGATAATGTTTTGGATAAACTTTTAAAACTATTTGGGACAAATGTAATAAGATCCATAAGGATCAAAACAACTTAACTATGGTGTGTTTGTGACGAACTTTAAGACTCTGTCTTTTAAAATCTATGTTTTAATTAAGTTAAAATGTCTAACATTATGATGCATCGTTCAACAAGATATTAATGGGCACCAACTTCCGTCACCACTATGTTTTATATTCCGTTGTGACGTTTTTGGGGTGTGACAGTACTCGAACTAACTAATGCAACCAAACGCATCAAACGAACATCCGACATGCGAAACGGGAGCCACTCACAGGAAACAGGCCCCCTCGTATGAAGGCACCACCTTCGTACGAAGGCAATGGCTTCGTACAAAGGCACCCTTCATACAGAACCCAAGTCTCTCCTCTCTATAAATACCCAGCTCACTCTCTCATTTACAACTTGCTGCCATTGCACAAGAACACTCCCTACCTGCTTTCTCTCTGCATCCCAAGTAAGAATCACTGTTTTTACAAGTATCACAATGATTTTTCATGAGTTTATCTCTGATTTCATCTAAAACTTCCCTATTTACGAAAACCTCCATCTTTTTCATCAAAAACTTTTGATTTTGCTATGGATTTACACCTAAACGGGTGTATTGGGCTTAGCTTTAGCTTCCCAAGATGGAAATCTGATGATTTCACACTCACCAGGTGTTTAATCCAACGAAGAACTGTTTTAAACTCGATTTTACACTAAAACAGACCAAAACTGACTTATGTTTCATTCACTGGATAGTGGGACGAAGCGGTGTCGAAACCGTCATGAAAAGGACTCGAAAACACATCAGATTCAGGCGAGATCACAGTTCCAAATGCATGAAGACGCAAAAACAGCCACCTGTGCGAGCCGGACTGGCTTGTACAAAGCGCCCCTTCGTACGAAGGCACTGGCTTTGTATGAAGCACCCTTTGTACAAACCAGCCCATGTTCCCACCGGTGACTAAATCACTCAAAAGACCTCTCCGGCTCTAAGTTTAATCAGTAGCTTAAGGCTGGAGGGATGAACACTCGATTTCCTGAAAGAAGACGCGAAGAACACTCGATTTTGGACACGAAAACAAGAAACTTGCACGAAGGCACCACCTTCGTACGAAGGCACCCCTTCGTACGAGGCGACCCTTCATACGAGGAATCTGTTTTCCACTCGACACTACAACTTGACCATTTCAGCACTTTGGAAGACTTATGCACTTCTATTCCCTTATGCAGACTTATCCGGTGCTCCTTCCACTCCTTTCCAGACCGTGTTTAACTGTTAAGCACGCACTGTGAATATACTCGACCCCTTTTTCGCTTAATGCACTTTTGGGTGTTACATACATTCTCTATCAAAACAAGACGCACACAATGCTTAAACTCTTTTAAAACGCTAACCGCTCTCGCATGTTATACGTGAATTGCTGAATGGTTGTTTGCTATGTTTACATAGTGATGACTTGCCCTACCACCGTTAGCAACGATAGTACTATAGTTTGGACTCAGCACCTGTTTACTCAGGGGTTGTTAAGGTTTTCTTACTAACCTTACGTGCGTGCTCACTACGGTACTCACCTTTACATTATTGTATTGACTTTTATTTTAACGTATGTGACAGGTTGATGGATTACTGCTAGAAATGGTTTAGGATTCTAGAAACCCGCCTAAATTTAATTTGCAAGTTTTGTTACGTCTTGTTTTGTTGCTTGAGAAACCACTGAATTTCGTTTCTGTTTTGTGAGAATATTTGTTTGATTGTATACGAAATTGAACATTATTAAATATTGTCATAATTAGTCGTTATGGATTCTCTTGAGCAACCTATTCGCATCATGCCACATCCCAATGATTCCGCCATCGGTTGGGGTGTGACAGCTTTCACCATCGCCACCTGAAACCAACCTGAAACACAACTCGTCTCATTCCCACCTTCCCACATCTGACATGTGACACCTGTGTCACTTCAACCATCAAACAAATACCAAACCAATGAAATATTGTATTTCATACTTAGGATTTGTATAAATATGTGTATCGTTTGCACATATCAAATCTTGTTCAATTTCGAGCTCTAAATCGCTTTTTGGAAGGTTATACACGAACTGATGCGTAAACGTAATCAGTTTAATGCGACAAACACTTTGGAATAGTGATATAGGCTTAACATACCTTAAATAACCTTTACATAACTTAGAAATAAGTTTTGGAAGGTTTGGTGTGGCAAAATTGAGTTTATTCGATCGCATGGACTATTTGCGTCCAACTGCAAAAGTATACCGAATCGAATGATAACGAACATTCTGGAACATGATCATAAGTTAAACATACCATAAATTTCCTTTACATAGCTTAGAGGCTTTGAGGGGTTCGGTATGCTAAAATAAACTTTATTGATCAACAGGGACTAAAAGCATAAAAAAGCGCACAAGTTTGTATTTTCGCGCATATCTTACGTTTTGAATATATCCGGACATCCAAAAATTTATGTAATCATTAAAATATTTTGTTTTAGTGATTGGCTTGATAAAATTCCATTCGTCGCGTAATTTGGATCATTTTTGCGTTCGTTACGACTTCCGTTGTAATTAACCGAACAACGCAACTGTACGACCAAACGAACCGACATCCGAGATATTTTTGAGCATATTTTAAGTTCCCTATACTTCAACTTCATTTTAGAGCCTTGAAATGAGGTTAACGGGGCTTAAACGTGCCAAAAATGCATAAAAATGCAAGATTCTCAAGTGCAGGGACCATTTTACAATTTCTAGATAATTGCCCAGGCGGGCCGCATAAGCCTTGTCTGGATTTTTACGCGGGCCGCGACAGGACCCCCAGATCTGCAAAACTTGCTGATTTAATCAGCAGCTGGTTTTCTTTGAGTTGCAAATGGTTTTGAAACTTTCTATGGGCTATTTTGATGTGCCCATGTATTCCAAAACCATGGGTGCATGTGTACGGTCCAGATCGAAGAACGGTTTTCAAGAAACGATCCTAACGGTTCTAGAAATCCTATATATACCCATGCTCTTCATTGTTGCAACTCACACAATCTGGTCTATTTGCTCTAAGTTGGGGCTTAGCACCTCATACCTGAGCAAGTTGGATCTAGATTTCCATTCTTGGACCCTTTGTAAGTCCTCTTTCGTTCTTTTATGCGCTTTTAGCACGAAAGTCAAACTTTGTTTGACTTTCTGCTTTCACCAGTCAATGGTCAACACGAAGTTCGTTTGAACTTCGCAACGTGAGCGTAATCACGATGGTTATAGTCCCTAGTGACTATACCTACTGATTACCACGTTGATTAGGTGTAGTGACGAGTCATAGTTTCGGTCAAAATATGCGTTTATGCGTATTTTGCAACCAAACTATTTTGGGTATCAAAACCGTTTGTTTTGATATCAAACTTGTTTTTGTTGGTGCATGCCTCTGTCGAATTCATCTTGTATCGAGTCTTATATGTGAATAGATAGATCATGGCACGGAAAATGAGAAAATAGGTTATAAGGTTAATTTCGCTTGAAATTGACAAGAGTCATTTCAAACAAAATCACATGGTTAGTCATTTCAAACGAAATCACATGGTTAATTCCGTTTGAAATAGTAATTCCGTGTGAAAGGTAATTCCGCTTGAGCATGTTCAAGCGAAATTAGCTTGCCTATATATAGGAGTGACCTGATTTCGTTTGAAGGTATCTTGTATGTGTGATTCCGGAGCCGAAGTGCTACCGAAGTGTTGTTTCGCTGTAAAACTTTGTCAAATCAATCACAAAGACAGTTAAAGTGAATATCTAGCTGAATTGAACTCGATATGTCTGTTTTCGCCTTTCATATTGAGTAGAATGCCTCTGAACGACTCGTTTTGGTCGGTAAAACGATCCTACATGTGGTATCAGAGCTCAGGAGGAGGAGTTCTACCGTATTCAGCTTGATTTCATCAGATTTTCTAACTTCTACACCTTCTTTTTAAAATTGAACAACTGTTTACAGATAAAATCAGCTAATTTTCTCGCATATTATGTGAAACAGTGTTTTAACAAACCCTTGAAAGTTTCAGATCAAAAATCGGACTAAAACTTGATCAATTTAACAAAAGTTGGACCGAAATGATGATGTCAGCATAATTTCGTTTGAAATTACACTTAATTTCGCACTGAATTAGTATTTAGCTTGAGTGATTCCGTTCGAAATCACTATTCCGCTCCAAATTGGTATTTCGCTTTGGTGATTCCGTTTGAAAGGCTTATCTCGTGTGAAAAGTGTAATTCCGCTTGAGTTGTTATTTCGTTTGAAATTGTTTTGTAAGTAATTTCGCTTCAACAGGTGATTCCATTTGAAAGGGTATTCTGGTTGAAGAGGTGATTTCATTTGAGTTTGATTTCGTTTGAAAGTGTCAGATTTTGAAAAATTTTGTCGAAACATGGAAGAGGAATTTTATAATGCGTTTGCTACCGCCCCGACTACTTCTACTGACATTGCTAAGAACATGAACATGGAAAATGAGACTGGAACTTTACAGAAACCCCCTAAGGTAATGGGAATTGAGGAATATTATGGTTGGAAAGATCGGTTTGAAAACTGGGTTCAAGCTAATCATTTGAGATCTTGGGAGTGTGTTGAGAAAAAGTATGTTTTTCCACGCACAGAGTTGGGAATTGAAAAGAAGATTTATGAATTTTCAGACAAAGAGAGAGACATGTATAAAGCAGAAAAGATGATGATCAGTTTACTCCAGCAAGCTATTAAAGAAGATATATTCGTATTGCTTCAACATGATAAAACTTCACGTTCAATCTGGGAAGCACTTCGAATTAAGTTTGAGGGAAGTGAGAAGATGATCAAGAGCAAGAAAGCATTGCTAAAGAAAGAATTTGATTTGTTTTCGAGTTTGCCGGGAGAAGATACAAAGAAATTGATTGAAAGATATTGTCACTTAGTTAGATCAATGTCATTGTTAAACATCAACAAAGATCGTGAGGAATGGGTTGACAAATTAGCTGATGCTTTACCTCAGAAAGAGTGGGGTACATTTTTGAGGATATTAAAGAGTACTGGAGAATATGATGGTTTGACAATTTCACAGTTCATTGAAAAAATTGAAGGATAAGATCTTGAGCAACAGAAGATTGCAAGAATGAACAATCCGAGTGCACAACAAGATGTTAAGATGTACTTCAAAGGGAGTGTTCAAAATATTGAAGCAAGTCCTAAAATCCAAACTGCTTTCAGTGCAGGAAACTCATCTGGATCAATCAATCAAAGTCCAAGCAGCAGTAGTGGATTTTCATCATATCCAAGTGTTAATCCGAAAGAATCTACATCAAGTCATCAGTTTCAAAGTTCAAACAGCAGTAATGGTCATGTATTACACTGCAACATTGCGTTGCATCTTCAGAAGGGCCAAAATTTCTCTGAAGAGGTTGCTAAAAGTCATATGTCATTGCTAGTTACAGTATTGGAATCATATGAAGGGTTGGTTGCAGGAAGGATCGGAAATCCTATGTTGACAAAAGAGGATTACGATCAGATCGATGCTAAGGAAATGGAGTTGATGGATATCAAATGGTGTTTAGCAAGTGTTTTGAGAAGAGCTGAAAAATTTAAGATGATTACAGGGAGAGATGATTTTCTGGATGCTAATGTTTCTACTTTGGGTTTTGATAAATCTAAAGTTACTTGTTTTCGATCAGGGAGAAAGGACATTTCAAGAGAGAATGTAAAAATCGAGAAGCAAGTGGAGCACAGAATCCGTTTGGAAAAGATGATTATTATCGGAAAGCTATTTATCAACAAGTTACTCATCAACCGTATCAACAAAAGGAACCATAAACTGCTCATGCCAAAATGATCGTAGAAGCAAATAAGAAAGCTTATTATGGCATAATTGATCAAGATGATGAAAAAGTAGCAGAAGGGTTCAGTTGGGATAAATATATTCCACCTGATTCAAAAGTAGCCGCTCTAATTGCACAAATAGTTCAAGAGCCAGATCTGATGAAAGAATGGACAAAAACATTTGCTGATAATGAGAAGAATCAAGAAGATGAATTTAGTTCTTCAGATGATAATTCAGAAAGTACTCAAGTGTTTGATCAATCATCAATTGATGATAGTGATGATGAGGAAGAAATGCATATTAATGTTGCAAAAGTTCATTTATCTCCTGAAAGTTTTGAATTTTATTTTGCAGATAGAGTGAAGAAGCTGAAGGAGAGACGAGTAGCAAAAGAACAGATAAAAGTGAAATGTGAGAGTGTTGTTCAAGTAGAGAAGTATGAATAGTGTGAAGAAGTTAAAGTTGCTGAGAACATAGTTGAATCTGGGAAAGTGATTGAATTTGAAAAGATAATCGAAGTTGAAAAGATTATTGAAGTAGAGAAGATTGTTGAAGTTATCAAACCTTGTCTTAAATGTTTGGAGTCATGCAACAGTGTGAAGAAAAAGATGAGAAGTTGAGTGAGCAAGATAAGATGAAAGAGAATTTATTGTTCAATCTCAACTATGTGAAAGAATCGTATGACGTGTTGAATTGAACGGTAACTGGTCTACAAAAGACTAACTCTGAAAGATAAGATGCGTTGACTATGATGAATGCTGTAATGATGATAAAGCAGAAGGCGATTAATCATTACATTGAAGAATGTGCAAAGTTGAAGCAGGAGTTGGAAACAGAAAGGATTGAAAATGAAAGAATTAGAAGATTGTTGCAAAGTTATTCTAGTTCTGATTATTTGATTGATCGAATTTATCCAACTGTTGCAGGTTTTGAAGCTTTTCAAGACAAGAAGACTGAAGAAAAGGATACTGGTAAGAAACAAAGTGCAAATTATAACAAGTGTCCGCCTCCGATCTGGGAAGGTTATTCTCCTAGAAAACCGAATGAGGAGCAAGTCAAAAAGGCAGTCAATATAAAGTTAAAGTCCGAAACAACTGATGAGTTACCAGAAAACATTGATGTCACATTTACATCGTCTGACACTGATCATGAGTCTGAGTTAATAAAAAAGGTGGTCGATCAAGTGTTGGATAAGGATGAGGAGTCAAAGTCTGAGTCAGAAAGTTCGAGTTCGTCGGTTGTGACACCTGTGTCACTCCAACCATCAAACAAATGCCAAACCAATGAAATATTGTATTTCATACTTGGGATTTGTAAAAATATGTGTATCGTTTGCACATATCAACTCTTGTTCGATTTCAAGCTCTAAATCGCCTTCTGGAAGGTTATACGCGCACTGATGCGTAAATATAACCAGTTTAATGCAACGAACACTCCGGAATAGTGAAATAGGCTTAATATACCTTAAATAACCTTTACATAACTTAGAAATAAGTTTTAAAGGCTTTGGTATGGCAAAATCAAGTTAAATCGCTTACAGGGACTAAAGTTGACAAACTGCGAAAGTATGCCAATTTGAACTGTAACAGACATTCTGGAATATGACCATAAGTTAAACATACCACAAATATCCTTTACATAGCTTAGAAATAGGCTTTGAGGGGTTCGGTGTGCTAAAATAAACTTTTGGGTCATTCAGGGACTAAAAGCGTCAAAAAGTGCACAAGTTTGCATTTTCGCGCATAACTTACGTTCTGAATACATCCGGACATCCAAAAATTTATGTAGGCACTAAAACATTTTATTTTAGTGTTTGGCATAAGAAAAATCCATTCGTCACGCATTTTGGATCGTTTTTCGCGCTTGTGCGCATTCCGTCGTAATTAAGCGAACATCGCGTTCGTACGACCAAACGAACCAACATCCGACATATTTTTGAGCATGTTTCATGTACAAAATGTTTAGGCATCATTTTAGGGCCTTAACGTTGGCTTAACGGGCCTTAAACGGGTCGAAATGAGCCTTAAACACCAACAGGGACTGAAACTGTCATTTTTCAAACTTATTTCTGATCAGACATGGCCAGGCGGCCCGCCTCAATTCCTGGTGTATCCTCACGCGGGCCGCGTTAGCCTCACAGATCAGATAAGATCGATTACTCAGCAGATTCCAGCTGTTTAACTCACAACCACACACTCACACTTGCCCTTTCAGCTCATGAGGGACCATTTTTAGTTACCACAACTTTCCAACAAGTGTACGCACGAGATTCGATCACGTTATTCAAGAAACAATCCTAAGGTTCGGGAAAACTATAAATACCCAACACCCACTTCACTCATTCCTCACACCTTTGAAATCTGAGTTTGCTCTCTAAGTTGTTGTGTTTAACACTTCATACCTGAGAGTACTCGGATTCAAACCTTCCATTCTTGGACCCTTCGTAAGTATTCCTTCGTTCTTTTATTGCTTTTCGAGTCGGAAAGTCAAACTTTGTTTGACTTTCTGCATTGACCAGTTTATGGTCAATGCGAAGTTCGTTTGAACTTCGCAACGTGATTGTAATCACGATGGTTATAGTCCCTTATGACTATGCCTATTGATTACCACGTTGTCTAGGGTCGTAAGGGTAAGCGATCTAATAAATCGCTTATACCTTCGAACCCGACCCATTTGGTCGATCATTAGGATCCGACCAAACACTTTAGGTGACCATAGTATATAGGGAATAACCTTCCGAGGTTATACCTTATGGTCGCTTCGTTTAAGTAGTTGTATGATAGGTAGTTTATATGCCTTAGGTAAATTACCAAAATACCCCTTTGATGCCAAAATTCATTATAAACATATGTGACATAACTTTTGACATCTAAACTGATTTGACAACAATATTAGGCATGTTAAGGCATATTCTACTTGTCATAGGACTAGTTAGGCGGTCCGGACGCGTTTCACGCGCACGACGCGTTAAAGTAGCATAAGCTACCTTAATGGGTCGCGATGGGTTGAAAACAATTATGTTAGGTTTCATTTAGTATGTAGGCTTTGTTAAACCATATTACACGAGTCTCCATACTCGTTTGGTTTACGAACCCTCATTCTATCCGATCCTCCGATTTAGGTCCGGTTTATTAACATAGTTACCTATATTAGGTGCCGTTTGATTCCGTGATCTCTAGCATTGCTTGGTGGTTATCTTAGGACTTCTGAGCAATCTCAAGTGAGTACATAGACCCCTCTTTTACTGTTTTCCAAACATTTTGGGGTGGAACACATGTGCCTACTTGTTACTTTCATGCTTTCACATCATATACCTGCTATGTTCATTAGTACATTTATAGTACATGATTTCATTACATTTTATGCTATGTGTGCCCATTGTGTGCGTACTTAGTACATTGTTATACATTACACTTTACGCTATGTATGTCCTTTGTTGCATACTTAGTACATTTGTTATTCATCACATGCTTACATTTTGGATACACATTACATGATTTACATTAGACATGAATATTTTACTTTGGTAGTTTGGTTTGAGTAAGTGATTAAGTAACGAGGTGTGTGTAATATGGTACAAGCACGGTGGATACGCCGCTGGTACTTCCTATATATAAGTGTTTGTATGATATCACATATTGTAGCGTTATTTGAATCATTTCAATTTGATACATATAACATTTTATACAAATAACATACTTTTCACAAGACATTGTTTTACAAACAACTTATCTTATACAAACTCATTTTACATGGTTATTCATTTAACCATACCTTATTCATTTATTTATGCATATCATCTGATCTTATCGTTTTTCAAATGATTTACAAGACAAAGCAAATTACAAGATTCATGACTAAACATTTTCACAAACATAAGTCATGAATTCTATTTTCACAAAACCTATGTATCTCACAGGCATTTTTATGCTGACGTACATATTTTCACATGTGTTTTCAGGAGATGATGCATAGGACTTATCAAGACATACTTAGGCGGACCTGTGCCTTAGTGACTTAAAACGAGACGAGAACTAGTTAATTTATGTTATGTACTCTTTGTTTCTTGTTTAAAACAATGTAAACTCTCATGTTTGATTAATAAAACGAAACTTCAATTGCCATGGATTTGAAACAATTAATTCTGTTACAACACTCCCCGACGTTTCCGCCACGTTTCGTTGTCTCACGTGGTCGGGGTGTGACATCGGTCAACAATCCAAAGTCGTCTGTTAAACGGGTGTACAATAAAGAATTCTTGTTATCAAAATCTAATTTGAATGACGGACCAATCAAAGTGGCATATACTTTGATTGATTCAGACAAATTATATTCTGATGATGAATTTCCAATAAGAGGTGTTAAACCAAAAATGATCAAAAAGGTTTTCAAACTAACATAAATTAATATATCTGAAATAAAAGATGTAAATCTTTCTGAAAAACCTAAACCTTACACCTCAAGATTTCAACAAAGGTTAAATAAGAAAAAGAGTTACAGTTTTGGTTCAGGTTGTCGAAAGAAACCAAACCACAATGGTAATTACAAAAAGAAAGGTCTCGGTTTTATTTCACCTAAAAATCATAAAAATGAGAAAACTTATAAATCAAAAACTATACTTGTTTCAGGGACAAGTTCGGAAGAAGAACAAAAGAGCTCATTTTGGAAACAAACAAACAAAGAGTTCTTTGCAGAGAAACAAAAATTTGAGAAGAATGGAACTTATCAAAGAAAGGAAACAAGAACCTGTTACAGATGTCAAGAAGTTGGACACATTGCCTGGAACTGTCCTATGGCAACCAACATCAAACAGGAAGTTGTTTCTAAACTGAAAGAAAAGATTGTTGAGAAAAATGAACCGCCAACTGAAAAATTCAAAGTTTTTAAAAATTCAACATATGAAGTTGGTGAATGTTCAAAAAAAGATTTTACAAAAGAAGAGTTAATCTTGACAATCAGAAGTGGATTGTTAAGAAACCGGATGTGAAATCTGGCGATGAATCTGATTCCACAAAGTCAGAGGAGCCACAAGTTGAGTTAAAACTGGAAACTTCAGTTCCACCAATGGATGATGTTAATTTTCCACCATTGAGGGCTGAAAATTTTTAGAAAAATTGGAAATGTTGAGATTTCAAATCAATTCTATTCTGAGAAGAAAGAATTTGATGTCGAAAAAGTTTTTAATGGAAATGTTAAAAAGATTTTTGGAAAGATGGTCGAGGGAAAGGTTCAAGGGGTTAAAGAATTTTATGAAACAAAGAAGGCAACTTATAACCCAAGTGCAGATGAGGAGGAAAATCCAAGTTTGGTGAAGCTTGGATGTCTGTTTTTCATATGTGAGAAGTATGACTTGCCGGAGCTTCCAGGTTGGTAAGTGTGAAGCAGGTATCGGCATCTTTCTTGAGAAATTCACAAAAGTGATTTTGATTTACTAGTGGTAAATCAGGGACATTAAGTTGTACTTGATTTTCTACAAGTGATTGTTGGTGATTGAGTTTTAAAAATTGTTATATTTTTACAAGTGGTTGAAAGAACAAGATGATGAACCCCTAACATTCAAGTGGTGTTTGAATTCAGCAAAACTTATTTTCCGGAAAAACCATTTGATTAAAACAAACTTAAGTGTTTTGAAATCACAATGGGAAAATAGTTTATTGACAGGGGGAGTTCTGATTGTTTATGCCAAGTGGATGGCGATTTGAAGTGATTCGATATCAGTTGTCACTTTACTTGTACAGTTTGTTTTCAATTTTTTTTTAATGATTTTGCATTCTAGGGGGAGTAAGAAATTTCTGAAAATCCAAAAACTGAAAATCCAAAAACATTTGAAAATTTGAAAAAGCCAAAAACATGATAAAATCAAAAATGAGTTTTGTTGTAAAAAAGAGGAAATGATAGTACATCAGTGGACTATCACAACATGCTAAAGAATTGGAAAGTCAAAATGTGATAAACGGTCTCACTGATGATGTGCCAGTAGATTTTTACACATCTAGTAGATTGTGACGAGATATAAACCTAAATTTCAAACTTACTTATATCGTGGGGAACATCTCTAGGATATATGGGTAACCCCCGAAATCTTGTTTGAAAGGTCCCTCTTTCTGAGATACTAGGTCTTTATACTCAGTGATATCTGGGGTATTATCCCGGGACTTCTGATTTTGCGGAAGCAATGGCCTAGTCCCTGTATAATACTTTACGCTTGCTTGAAATATAGCATCACCCTCAGTACAAAAAAATGATGAAACATTGAAAAATGCTAATCATGTGCTGTTGAAGAAAAGATTCTCTAAAGGGAACACACCAAAATTCGAAGCCGTCATCTCTCTGATTTTGCAGAAGCAATAGCCTGAGCTCTCACGGCCATCGCATTTAACCCTTTACAGATATCATCTGTGGTATACTCACCTGTAAGACTGAATATTGGGATCTGAATACGGGAGTATATTCTGAGGTGGGACACGCGAATAAGTTCAAGTGCTTAAAACATTAATCTCGTATCTCGAAACAGTCGAACTTTGTGTGAAAATTTAAGTGGATTAGTATACTGACAATCTAAGTGAATCGTTTAGAACTGAAAATGTTTAAAGCTTAACGATGTTGGTGATTTGTTTCAAAAACTGATATGATCCTCTTACACAAACTCGCAAAAATATTGTCTGTAAATATTTCTTTACTATATTTCATTCTAAAGTAAAAAAAATCCAAAAAGATTTTAGTGTGTTTTAGCATAAATTTTGAAAAATTCAAAAAGATTTTCGACAAGTGATGTTGAAGAGCTGATTTTCAAAATTCCAAGTGCTAAACATGATGACAATTATTGAGGGGGAGTCAGTTTGAAAGATGAAAAGTTTTTGAAAGAAAAATGTTTTTATTACAAGTGGTTCATTAAAGTTTAAAAATGTTAAATCATTTTGTATGATGCATGAAAATGATGTTTGTGTCAAATTGTAAATTTGTGAAATTTATTGTGAGGTAGAGATTTTGCAGGAAAGCCAAGTTTCGATTCTGAGCAAAAGGTAAGCCAGGTTATAATCTTGAGTTGGTTGAGAGTTAGGTTATGATCTTGGACCTGAAATTTACGCAAGCTGATGATGCTGATGAACTTAAGGAATCAAGAGACCTGATCAAGAAGAGCATAGAGCCAGGTTGCGATTCTGGAAGAAAGAGAAAGAAGATTGAGGATGCTTTACAGTGTCAGATACTTTAGGAAGAGTTAAAGACTGATAAAGACTGAAGACGTTGAAGACTCGACACTGAAGACTCGTCAACATTCGAGGGGGAGTCTGTTGGTGCATGCGTCTGTCGAATTCGTCTTGTATCGAGTCTTGTATGTGAATAGATAGATCATGGCACGGAAAACGAGAAAATAGGTTATATGGTTAATTTCGCTTGAAATTGACAAGAGTCATTTCAAACGAAATCACATGGTTAGTCATTTCAAACGAAATCACATGGTTAATTCTGTTTGAAATAGTAATTCCGTGTGAAAGGTAATTCCGCTTGAGCAAGTTCAAGCGAAATTAGCTTGCCTATATATAGGAGTGTCCTGATTTCATTTGAAGGTATCTTGTATGTGTGATTCCGGAGCCGAAGTGCTACCGAAGTGTCGTTTCGCTGTAAAACTTTGTCAAATCAATCAGAAAGACAGTTAAAGTGAATATCTAGCTGAATTGAACTCGATATGTCTGTTTCCGCCTTTCATATTGAGTAGAACGCCTCTGAACGACTCGTTTTGGTCGGTAAAACGATCCTACAGTTTTCTAACTTAGTTAAGCATGTTTTAACATGCTTAGCTCGTCACTTTTAGTTTAGTGCTTGTCTAGAGTCGTAAGTCAAGCGGTCTAAACCACCGCTTAGACTTTCGAACTCGACCCGTTTGGTCGATCTTTAGGATCCGACCAAACATATTATGTGACCATAGTTGCATAGGGAATAACCTTCCGAGGTTATACCTTATGGTCACTTAGTTTAAGTAGTTGTATGATAGGTAGTTTATATGCCTTATGTAAATGACCAAAAATGCCCTTTTCATGCATAATTGGATTTTAAGCATATGTAACATAAACTTTTGCCACATAACTGATTATGAAACATATTTAAACAAGTTTAGGCATATAATACTTGTCATAGGACTAGTTAGACATCTCGAACGCGCGTTTGCGCGCACGACGCGTTAAAGTAGCGTAAGCTACCTTAATGGGTCGTAACGGGTCGAAAGCACTAGGTTAGGTTACATTTTGGTATGTAGGCTTTGTTAAACCATATCATATGAGTTCCAACACTCATTTGGTTTACGAAACCTCATCCTATCCGATCCTCCGATGTAGGTCCGGTTATTAACATAGTTACCTATATTAGGTGCCGTTTGATTTCCCTGATCCCTCTAGCTTTGCTTGGTTGTTGTTCTAGACTTCTAAGCATTCTCAAGTGAGTACATAGTCCCCTCTTTTACTGTTTTCAATGTTTTGGGGTGAAGCATGTGTACCTAATTGTTATGTTCATGATTTCAAAGTATAATTGATTATACATATTAGTACTTATCTTTTGACAAACTGAATGATTATTTATGGTTTAAACAATAATTTTTCCAAAGATTATAAAATTAAATTGTTGGATAGTACTTATTTTATGTTCACCAACCGATTGGTAGTATGGTATAGCGCTATAGGATTTGACACCCCATTCCTGTTGTCATGGAATGTCAGAAACCGATATTTTATCCAAATAGGGATTGCCTTTGTTGTAACACCCTGACCGGAGGCGGAAAAGTCAAGGGCATCACGAAACATGGCAGAATGCATTTGAGCACATGATGATTAAATTAAGTTGAAATATAGTTTAGATTCAATTAAAGAGATTGCATTCACATCCGAGTAAATAAGAGTACATAAACAAAATACATCATAACAAATTGTTTCACAAATGATAGATTCGGATTTAATCTAAGGCATAAATCTTGATCAATCCTATATGAAATATTCTTGCAAATCATAGCATCAAACTTTGTCACCTGAAACATATGTTAGAAAAATATTGGGTCAACAAACGGTTGAGTGAATTCATAGGTGTTGATAGACAAAAATAACAATGTGATATGAAAATGGTTTAACACTGTGGCATGAGATATGTCTTTAAGCAAAAGAGTAATACAAGTAGTCACTTGGTGGTACATTCAAACCTTCGTTATGACGTAACACGGGTCTATCACCACACTTCCAAAAAGTTTCACACGAGTATCAACAACAACAATTGCAACAAATAGTTTCACTGGAAGTGAGATGGGGCGTCACACCTATAGCGCTATAATATAACCGTTAGGCTTTTGCAAGTTAATGAACGTAAACGCGTTAAAGCAACAACAACAAGTATAAAGCAAATGCAAGGAAAATCGGGATATCCACAAATAGCAAATAAGTTTGTATCACATTGTATCATATGTTTCATCCCAAAAATAATGTAAAAAGGGACTATGAAATCACCTTGATTGCGGGTAAGTCCAAACACGTATGTAATTGTAAGAGTTTTTAGGAACAAGATTTCCACGTCAATCTAATAGATTGAACATGCAACAATATAGAAATTGTATCAATAAAAGTGTTTAATTGTTTTTGAACGGAAATCCTAAATCTATAGAATTTAATAGGGTTTGGATAAACGGTGATTATGTGGTTTGGATAACCTAATAGAGAACTCGGAAAATGAGTATGATATAAAGGAATTATTTATAAGAAAATATTCAATTAACATAGATTGCAAAATTATACAATTGATTTAATATAAACATTTGTAATAATAAATCAAATATAATTAACTTGTATAATTAAACAATCATAATTGAATATAATGATCATTGACAAAATATTGTACAAGTGATATAATTAATTTATAAAAATTATAAATTAGTTTAGATGGTTTAAAATATATATTATTTGATAAATGATAAATATTTTGTTTAAAAGAATTAATATGATAATTATATAACTAGTTATCAAATTAATTATATTAAATCTGAATAATTAAAAATAACATTTTTAATTATTGAACTTGAATATCACTTATTTAAAATAATTATTATGGTCTTGGAATCATTTTAAATAATTAAAATGAATTAATTTGTTTAAAATATCAATGAATAAGTTCATATAAGTTTAATTATCTAAATAATTAAATATAATAAAAATTCATATTCTAAGTTTATATAAACTCAGTAATAAGTCTAAAATAATTTTGGATATAAATTATATAGTTATATAATTTAATTACACTAAATTAAATTATATTCATAAGTATTAAAACTAATTTAATTATATAAATATCAAACTTATATAAAATATCAATAACAATATTATTTTTGTAAAGTTCACCATTTTAAATAATTAACATAAAAGTTTCAGTATTTATTTCCTAAAAATTGATTTATTATGAATTATTTAATAATAAACAGTTTTAATATCATAAAAATTAGTTTTATAAATAAATTGACTAACTTTATATTTTTAATAAAAGTAACAATGTCTAATAATGTTATAAAAATTATTGAAACGTTAAAAGTATTAAAAATAAAAAGAATAAAAAGGTTTGGGTGTCCTCGGATTCGAACCCGGGTCAACCGGTTGCAAACAAACACACAACCACTGGGCCAGGCCTGGTGGTTATGTTTAAGTTTAGTTTAAATAAAATAAATACAGAAATGGAAATTGGTCATCTTCAACCTCTAGAAAGTCAACAGAAGTCAAACCGTATGTAAACAATGGGCAAACCCAAATTTCTGTCTAAATTAAACTTATGGGAACATTGTATAACCAAAAACAAATAAATTGGCAAAGATTAAACTGACCGGTATCGTCTGGATCGATGGTTCGACTAATTCCGACGAGGTGTTACTGTTCCGGCGAGTTACAGGTTTAAATTCGGGAATATGCGAAGTGTTGGTGGATTGTGAAGGGTGTAAGAGGTTCGTGGGAGTCTAAGGGACTTATATAGCATTCCAATTCGATCTCAGATTCGACAAACAGTAGTGGATTGTACTACTTTTAATTTTTAAAATATATCCTGGTTATTGTCCGTTTAATGCGTTCTAAGTGCGAATTGTTTAAGGAAAAGAATTATAATCATAATGGGTTAGGTTAAAAGTGATGAAGAAAGTGGAAAAATTCGATTTTGGTCGGATTTGGTGGGTTTTGGTCGAGATTCACGACCTGTTGTTCTGTATATATATATATATATATATATATACAGATCTGTTTTAATGAGTATATATATATAATATAATCTATATTATAACACATCCCAACTGGTAGACCAGTTGGTTTGTGCGCGTGCTTTGTTTGCGGGAAGGCGCGGGTTCGAGTCTCGTCCTTGTCCGGTTCAATGGAATTAAAACCTTTTTAATTTCTGAATTTTATTAATAATTATAATAATCCTAATAAGTGTATAAAAGAATTAAAAACTATAATCTATCAGCTCCTATTAGGAGGATAAACTGGTTAAGATGTTACGGTTCTAAACGAGAGATCACGAGTTCGAATCCCACAAGGGCCGGTTATTTAAAGAAGACCCCCTTTTTACCGAATTTTTGAATATGTACACTTTGGTCCCTGAAGTTTCGAAAATTGACACAAATAGTCCCTGTACTGTTCAGTTAAGTATGCTAACTGAGATAATGTTTAAAGAAGGAAACCTTTATAAAAGGACTAACACAGTTAGGGTTTTCAATTTATATAAGTTTAAAAATTACAGTTTTGGTCCCTACAGTTTAAATTTAAGAAAATGAACATTTGAACCCTAGACTTTTTAAAACAATTTATATATCTTTATTTCTTTTATAAAATAAGTTTCAAAAATGAATCAAAGGACCCTAAACTTGTAGTTTGCAAAATTGCACTTTTAACCCTTGTACTTATATAGTTTCAAAAATGACAATTTAGCCCATGGACTTGTACTTTCAAATAATTACGGTTTTAGTCCTTGAACTTAAAAAGTAGTAGATTTCAAGCAGGTTTTAAAGAATGTCAAATAGGTCCCTCAACTAGTAGTTTCACAAGTAGTCACAATAAACCTTTATAGTTTATGTAACCGTGTTTAATAGCATAAAAACTCAACAAATTTGAAATTGTTTCACGTGTTTGTATCGGTATGAGCACAAAGCAAGTAGGATCAAATAAGTTTCATTCCGGATACGGTAATTGTTACAATGCAAGTCAAAACAAATACAAGTGTGAAAACCAAGGTGGTTACATTCTCCCCTACTTTAGGAAATTTCGTCCCGAAATTTATTCGAAAGAGACCGTAGAATGTAATTGTAATGATTGAAAAGATAAGTAAGGAGTTTGTTTCTAGAGCATCTTGTGGTGTTGATAGTTTTTGAAGAATCAATGAGCATCATTGAGTGTATAGAGATTGTATTGTATATCACTATGTTATACTAAATTTGTAATAAAAAGAAAAAAAAATTTGATAGTCTATTATGATGTGAACAATTTACATTTGAAATAAATCATGTAATGAATCAAATTCAGACTCAGAACTATAAGGTGGTGGAGGTGGTAGAGTCAGTCGCATCTGAGCAGCTAATTATCTTAGCATGTCTTCCAACCATTTATTTCTTTCTATCAGCCATTTTATTTGTTGAGACAAATTTCGAACCTGATCGTTTAACCTAGTCACTTCGACTCCCATTGATTCTGGAGGTAGGTTCATTTGAGGCACCGTACTTGGGCCTGCTATATCAGTTGGTGGCAGTTGTTGTTCTACTTCGTTTAATAGTGACTGGAAAAACTGTGGCTGTAATGGTGATTGCAAAAATGATTCCGATGCTAACTGTTCTTGGATCATCATGTTTTCATCAAACAAAATTTCTTGCATCGTTGAATCCTCCTCTAAAACTAACGGTGAGAAGCTTTGTACGAAGTTTGGTGTTAATGGTTGGGATAGGTTAGTTGTAATATGTTCTTGTATGTGTGGCAGCTGTGGTTGCAGATCAAATCGGTAAAATGACGATTGAGGAAGCTGCAACAATGATTGTTGTAAATTTTGTGTGGAGGTACTTTCTAAGATAACTGGAGCTCCCTCCGACTGGAATGGTTGAGTTGGTGTATAAATATGAGCAGGGGTTAGTCTAACGGTGTGAAAATTTACAATCCCATGTGCCTTTGGTGGAGATAATCCTTGGATAATCTGATCACTTAAGACACCTAATGATTTTGCTATTTTTTTAATGTAAGACCCTCCCATGAGACTTCTCAGAGGATTTGTTTGTTGACTAAAAAAATATGTAGCAAGCTCGTGGGCAATATTACAAGGAACTTGCTCAAAAATACTATGCAGATGGAAAAGTTCGGTTGAACTAACCCTTTGTTGATTATACTTGCGCCCCGTGATAGTGTTGGCTAAAACACGGTGCATATATCGATAACGAGGGTCTGTGAAGTCATAGAATTATTGTTGCCACACCATTCTTTTGATGAATGGCATGGCCAATATTCTGCCATTTTCGCGGAGGAATAAGAGGTTGATGCCTCCGTAAAAATGGGTTGTTTAACTTCTTCATCTGTATATATGCCCAGATGAACTGCGAATTCTGTTAACGACATAGTATGAGGTTGCCCACAAAGTCGAAAATGAATGGATTCATTGGTAAGACTTTTATTATATTTGAAATAGAAAGTGGACAAGAACTCATATACCAGTTCATCGTATGATGGTTCTAGGATGTCGAAGAAACGGCGCCAGGGCGTATTAGGTGGTAGTAATCCTGCCAGTAAACCACTGGAATCAAACATTCCCATTCGATACCAAACAATACTGCTAATAGTAAAAACTTCAAGATGCTTGAGTTTTTGATACCTCTCTCGATTGGGTAAATCAGTAAACCGAAGGAATGGATGAATTTATGCTGCATTTAAAGATTCAGCATATGCTACTGGGAAATTTGTCATTGGAATATTGGGTTTTGTTGAACTAAGAAAAGTTTGGGTATGTGTTGAATTATATCAGAAGTTGTAGTTTTTTTTTTTTTTTTTTTTTTTTTTTTTTTTTTTTTTGTAGATTAGCTCGAGTAGTGAGTTTCTTATATGGATAAGGAAATTTCGGCTTACACCATACGATCGGTTAAGGCTTCCATGATACGTTCTAAAACAGTTTACTGCAGCTAGTTTGAAAATTTGAATTTGAAAATGTATGATCTCGAGAAAATTTTGATTTTGAAAAAGAGGGGATTGTATCGTATAAAATTGATTATTGTAAAACGTAGGTTGACTAAAACTTGGATTGTTCCAAAATGGAACTTTGACTAAACCGAAATAAATCAAAAGTCCTTTCAAATTAGGGTAACGTGCTTTGGCCTATAGGTATTTTGTACTCTCATCGATAGTCCCCAGGTGGGCAAACTGGTTCGTTAATTTGGATTTGTACGAATTGCCAGCCTAGACAGGACGTCTCGACTACCGGTGCTTACCCTTCCAGTTACTACACGTTTCCATTCGATCGAAAATTTGAAACTTTGACGAGATTGAAAATCGAGGAGTGGAACTAGTTATCAAGGTGTGGATGTCACTCCTATCTTGACAATTTCGTTCCTAAAATGTGGATGTTACTTACCAAGTGAGGAGCAAATTCCGACTTGTTGGTAAGAATCCACAAGAATATGAAATGGAAATTTCCGTCAAGGTAAGGAACTCAATTCTATCTTGATGATATGTCTCCATTTGTTGTTATAAGAAATATAAACAAAATTTTATGAAATCATGCATATGTATAAATGTAGGAAAAAGATTTAGTATAAAATAAATAACAGAATCACATGTTTGATTTAAAATTTGGATGGTTCCAAAACGGAATTTTTGACTAACCAAAGTGGTCGAAAAGTCTTTTGAATTTGAGAAGCATGCCTTGGCCTAATAGGTGGAATACTCTCGCCGACAAGTCGGTTAACGGTATTTACCCTTCCGGTTACTACATGTCCCAAATCAATCGAAATTTCAAGACTTGGCGAGATTTATGAGAAAATCAAGGAGTGGAACTAGTCGACAAGGTGCGGGTTTCACCCCTAACTTGGCGATTTCGTATCCTAAGTGTGGTTGGTACTCGTCGGGTCAAAATTTAATTTCAACACTTTGACGAGGGTCCACTAGAATTCAAAATTGAAATTCTTCATCAAGATGAGGACTTCACTCCTAGCTTGATGATGAATCTCGTATAAAAGAATAGGTAGATTGAGAGTCGTTCACCAAATTATGGGTTTCACTCCTATTTTGGTGAATTTGTCTCGTTTGTATAATACAAGTGTTTACGGATTTAGAATAGTCGAGTAAAATGAAGAAAAGCGTATGTTGAAGATTAAGCAAACAAGTATAAACATGCCAAGAATGGCACATAAAGAATGAAGTATTAGAACAAATATTAACACAAAATAAAACATGTATTGACACATAAGAATAGTATGTCAAGTATTAACACATAAGTGGCGTACATGTTTAAAGGTCCAAAAGATAATAAATAATGAGCAAATAAAGTAACATGCAAGTAGTTCAAGCAAAGCATGAGAATTTAAAAATCAGAGGGGGTTTTGAAAGTAATCACTTAAGGATAGGTGATGAGCATTTGTAAAATCTAAAGATGAGATCCGTGGTGACGAGGCATTGGTTACAAAAGATAAGGATAGGGATGAAGACAAAGGCAAAGATAACGGAAGAGTTTGCTAATGGAAAGTGTCCTAGGTAAGTTATAGTCTAGGTCAAAGTATTACTAATAACCTAAATCCTTATAACCATGGCTCCGATACCAATCTGTGACACCCTGACCGGAGGCGGAAAAGTCAAGGGCATCACGAAACATGGCAGAATGCATTTGAGCACATGATGATTAAATTAAGTTGAAATATAGTTTAGATTCAATTAAACAGATTGCATTCACATCCGAGTAAATAAGAGTACATAAACAAAATACATCATAACAAATTGTTTCACAAATGATAGATTCGGATTTAATCTAAGGCATAAATCTTGATCAATCCTATATGAAATATTCTTGCAAATCATAGCATCAAACTTTGTCACCTGAAACATATGTTAGAAAAATACTGGGTCAACAAACGGTTGAGTGAATTCATAGGTTTTTATAGGCAAAAATAACAATGTGATATGAAAATGGTTTAACACTGTGGCATGTGATATGTCCTTAAGCAAAAGAGTAATACAAGTAGTCACTTGGTGGTACATTCAAACCTTCATTATGACGTAACACGGGTCTATCACCACACTTCCAAAAAGTTTCATATGAGTATCAAAAACAAAAATTGCAACAAATAGTTTCACTGGAAGTGAGATGGGGCGTCACACCTATAGCGCGATAATATAACCGTTGGGCTTTTGCAAGTTAATGAACGTAAACGCGTTAAAGCAACAACAACAAGTATTAAGCAAATGCAAGGACAATCGGGATATCCACAAATAGCAAATAAGTTTGTATCACATTGTATCATATGTTTCATCCCAAAAATAATGTAAAAAGGGACTATGAACTCACCTTGATTGCGGGTAAGTCCAAACACGTATGTAATTGTAAGAGTTTTTGGGAACAAGATTTCCATGTCACTCTAATAGATTGAATATGCAACAATATAGAATTTGTATCAATAAAAGTGTTTAATTGTTTTTGAACGGAAATCCTAAATCTATAGAATTTAATAGGGTTCTGATAAACGGTGATTATGTGGTTTGGATAACCTAATAGAGAACTCGGAAAATGAGTATGATATAAAGGAATTATTTATAAGAAAATATTCAATTAACATAGATTGCAAAATTATACAATTGAGTTAATATAAACATTTGTAATAATAAATCAAATATAATTAACTTGTATAATTAAACAATCATAATTGAATATAATGATCATCGACAAAATATTGTACAAGTGATATAATTAATTTATAAAAATTATAAATTAGTTTAGATGGTTTAAAATATATATTATTTGATAAATGATAAATATTTTGTTTAAAAGAATTAATATGATAATTATATAACTAATTATCAAATTAATTATATTAAATCTGAATAATTAAAAATAACATTTTTAATTATTGAACTTGAATATCACTGATTTAAAATAATTATTATGGTCTTGGAATCATTTTAAATAATTAAAATGAATTAATTTGTTTAAAATATCAATGAATAAGTTCATATAAGTTTAATTATCTAAATAATTAAATATAATAAAAATTCATATTCTAAGTTTATATAAACTCAGTAATAAGTCTAAAATAATTTTGGATATAAATTATATAGTTATATAATTTAATTACACTAAATTAAATTATATTCTTAAGTATTAAAACTGATTTAATTATATAAATATCAAAATTATATAAAATATCAGTAACAATATTATTTTTGTAAAGTTCACCATTTTAAATAATTAACATAAAAGTTTCAGTATTTATTTCCTAAAAATTGATTTATTATGAATTATTTAATAATAAATTGTTTTAATATCATAAAAATTAGTTTTATAAATAAATTGACTAACTTTATATTTTTAATAAAAGTAACAGTGTCTAATAATGTTATAAAAATTATTGAAATGTTAAAAGTATTAAAAATAAAAAGAATAAAAAGGTTTGGTTGTCCTCGGATTCGAACCCGGGTCAACCGGTTGCAAACAAACAGACACAACCACTGGGCCAGGCCTGGTGGTTATGTTTAAGTTTAGTTTAAATAAAATAAATACAGAAATGGAAATTGGTCATCTTCAACCTCTAGAAAGTCAACAGAAGTCAAACCGTATGTAAACAATGGGCAAACCCAAATTTCAGTCTAAATTAAACTTATGGGAACATTGTATAACCAAAAAAAAAAAATTGGCAAAGATTAAACTAATCGGTATCGTCTGGATCGATGGTTCGACTAATTCCGGCGAGGTGTTACTGTTCCGGCGAGTTGCAGGTTTAAATTCGGGAATATGCGAAGTGTTGGTGGATTGTGAAGGGTGTAAGAGGTTCGTGGGAGTCTGAGGGACTTATATAGCATTCCAATTCGATCTCAGATTCGACAAACAGTAGTGGATTGTACTACTTTTAATTTTTAAAATATATCCTGGTTATTGTCCGTTTAATGTGTTCTAAGTGCGAATTGTTTAAGGAAAAGAATTATAATCATAATGGGTTAGGTTAAAAGTGATGAAGAAAGTGGAAAAATTCGATTTTGGTCGGATTTGGTGGGTTTTGGTCGAGATCCGCGACCTGTTGTTCTGTATATATATATATACAGATCTGTTTTAACGAGTATATATATATAATATAATCTATATTATGACACATCCCAACTGGTAGACCAGTTGGTTTGTGCGCGTGCTTTGTTTGCGGGAAGGCGCGGGGTCGAGTCCTGTCCTTGTCAAGTTCAATGGAATTAAAACCTTTTTAATTTCTGAATTTAATTAATAATTATAATAATCCTAATAAGTGTATAAAAGAATTAAAAATTATAATCTATCAGCTCCTATTAGGAGGATAAACTGGTTAAGATGTTACGGTTCTAAACGAGAGATCATGAGTTCGAATCCCACAAGGGCCGGTTCTTTAAAGAAGACCCCCTTTTTACCGAATTTTTGAATATTTACACTTTGGTCCCTGAAGTTTCGAAAATTGACACAAATAGTCCCTATACTGTTCAGTTAAGTATGCTAACTGAGTTAATGTTTAAAGAAGGAAACCATTATAAAAGGACTAACACAGTTAGGGTTTTCAGTTTATATAAGTTTAAAAATAACAGTTTTGGTCCCTACAGTTTAAATTTAAGAAAATGACCGTTTGAACCCTAGACTTTTTAAAACAATTTATATATCTTTATTTCTTTTATAAAATAAGTTTCAAAAATGATACAAAGGACCCTAAACTTGTAGTTTGCAAAATTGCACTTTTAACCCTTGTACTTATATAGTTTCAAAAATGACAATTTAGCCCATGGACTTGTACTTTCAAATAATTACGGTTTTAGTCCTTGAACTTAAAAAGTAGTAGATTTCAAGCAGGTTTTAAAGAATGTCAAATAGGTCCCTCAACTAGTAGTTTCACAAGTAGTCACAATAAACCTTTATAGTTTATGTAACCGTGTTTAATAGCATAAAAACTCAACAAATTTGAAATTGTTTCACGTGTTTGTATCGGTATGAGCACAAAGCAAGTATGATCAAATAATTTTCATTCCAGATACGATAATTGTTACAATGCAAGTCAAAACAAATACAAGTGTGAAAACCAAGGTGGTTACATTTGTGGTATTTCTATAGTCTCAAAGGTGTATTTTGATGCACTAGGTTTGGTTGAATTCTTAAATCACACTTTTATTGTATATTTAGTTATACTCCCAAAAGTATAGTTTGATATGCTCTCATGTGTGATATTGTACAAAACCAACATATATTTTGTTAATTAATAAAAGCAAAGTATACTTTTGATATACTACTGAAAATTATTATTTTGACGACTAAAGTATATTTAATATACTATTTGTTTAACGATTTTGGAACGGAAATATATTTTAATATATTACTTATTCGACTCTCTTATAACCAAAGTATATTTTTATATACATACTATAAACCTTTTTATCATAATATTGTTTTACAAACAAAATATTTTATACAAACTCATTTTACTTAATTATTTATTTATATCATCTGATTTCTTATTACTTGTTATATGATTTACAAAAGAAAATATTTTAAGATTTATGACTATTTTTTTTATTAAATATTTTTCTCTAAACTTACAAGTCATGAATCCTAATTATAGTAAAACCTATGTATCTCACAGGCATTTTTATGCTGACGTACCTATTTTTACACATGTTTCAGGTGCTGTTATGTGATGATTGTTGATGCATGCTATACATAGGATGGACTCGTGCCTTAGCGACTTTAAAACTTGAAAGATAATATTTGTATTTATCTGATTTGTAATAAAACAATGAGTTCAATAATTCAATAAAACGAAATTATTTAATCCATGGTTGTGAAACAATGATTCTGTTACAACACTCCCCGACGTTTCCGCCACGATTTGTTGTTTTACGTGGTCAGGGTGTGACAGAAAAGTTGGTATCAGAGCCAATGGTTATAGGGAATTAGGTTATTAGTAATGCTTTGACCTAGACTATAACCTTCCTAGGACCCTAACACAAGTTATCTTGTGTTTAGTTTTAAAACAATACCGTCGCCTATCTTTAGGTGACAACCACAATAAGAACACAAATTTCGAATCCGCCTTGAAAACTAATCATCTGTTCTAGGATGATTGATTACTTGGTTTTGAACCCTCTAAGTTTTCAAAATCTCATCAAAGTTTGGTCTAAATAATGTGAACACATGCAAACTGGAAGGGTGTGTGCCTGTACCCTGAATTTTCTGTCTAAGGCTAGAGTGTTCGTACAAATCCGCAGTATCAGACCAGTCACTCTTACCTGGGAACTCTTGGGGTGAGTGTCCACTTATTGGCGAGCATGTCTTCGCAATACATTATGAGGACTTATTTACTTTGATTCAGCATCCGTGTGTCGTTTGTTTGTTTCGTGGTTCAAACAAATGACCATCATCCATGCCTCTTTTGTCAGTAATTGTAACATTCTTACCCGATGCTATTTCACCTGTTTCCTCTCATGTTTCCTTGTTCTCTTTAGACAATGCCTCCTCGACGAGATGCACAACCTATGACTAATGAAGAAGTCGCAGCCCTTGTCGCTCAGCAAATGGCGGCAGTGCATCCGGGCGTGGTAACCCAGATCCATCAGTTATACAACAACAATAACAACAACAATGCTCAGTGTAGTTTCAAGACCTTCAATTCTGCTAAACCTTTGAAGTTTTCTAGGTCTCAAGGAGCAACGGCGCTCCTGTAATGGTTTGAAAGTTTGGAGAGCACATTCAGGCATGTGCAATGTCCGAATGAGCGTAAGGTTAAATTTGCATCCAGTGTATTTGAGAAGCGTGCTCTTACATGGTGGAACTGTGTGATGCGTGATAGGGGTGCCGATGTGGCACTATCTCAAACTTGGGAAGAGCTTCGAGCTCTAATGATGAAGGAGTTCTGTCCTCGTCATGAGCTTAGGGCGTTGGAAAGGGAATTTGATGATCTAAAGCAAGACAGTGGTGAGCATCGAGCCTATACTGACCGTTATGGGGAGCTGAGCTTGTTATGTCCTGCCATGGTTACGCCTGTGGAAAAGGCGATTGAAAAGTACATTGATGGTCTTCCTGACCTAGTCCAGGAAATTGTTACTGGTAGCAACCCTACTACCGTCAGGCAGGCTATTGAATTGTCTGCTACCCTGACTGAGACTCAGATCAGGAAGGGTAAGCTTTTTCGGAAAGGCGACCCGAGACCATCTGACAAGACTGCACAAGAAGAACCCAAGGATAAACAGGCCGAGACACCCAAGAAGAAGAAGGGTAAGGCTTCTCAAAACTGCGCCATTACTGCTCAGAACAATCAGGTTGCACCGAACCAGCCAGCACAACCTCGTGCAAGGAAAAATTATGTTGGTACCGCACCTTTGTGCAACAAATGCAACCATCATCATCTGGGACAAGAACAGTGTCACAAATGTACCCACTGTGGGCGATTGGGACATTTGATCAATACCTGCCGTTATGCCAACCAAAACCAAGCTCCTGCAAATCCTGCTGCTGTTCAAGCACGGTTCCCACCTGGGTCATGTTATAACTGTGGTGACCTTACTCACTACAGAAACAATTTCCCAAGACTTGTTAACGCAAATCCAGTGCGTGGACGAGTGTTTAACATAAATGAGGCAAACGCAAACAATGATGTAGCAGTGAACGATTAGTCTTTTGTATTTCCTTGAATGTTACCTTTTGGATGTTTGAATCGACTCGGTTGCTATATAAATAAAATTTGTTATTTCAATTTTATTTTGCGAAACTGATGCGATTGTGTGAGTGTTTGATACAACCCTTCGATGCTGACACAAACTACTTGTGTAGTTCTGTAATTTTTATGATCACTTGTGATCTCCCCAAAAATCTTAAATACTCGTTTCTTTTAAGAAACAAAGCCAAATTCCTATTGAGATCTTCTGATCTTCATAGTTAGATTCTTGAAAATGTTTTAAGTGCCAAACAGAATTCACGGATTGGATTCCTGGTGTACTTTGAATACTCGTGTGCTCAATTAACAAGAAAATTAACAAATTTAAAAGTTAAATAATTATGTGATTATGTACTTATGTGATTTCTTTATGTCTTGTGTTTTTGTGTAATCTGAATATTCATTATCCAAATCCTCTTAGAATCTTCCATATCTCATATAAGGGATTCATAATAGGATATCCAAAGATACTATCTTAAATCCTTAATGGGCTTCTACGTTGTAGTTAAGTCCCCTGAGTTATGAAGTACTATTCTATAATTGGACCCCTTGAGTGGTCTAGTTAAACAGATTGATTCAAAAATCTGGTTAGGAATATCATGTGATGATATAATTGAAAAGATCCCTTAAGTGGTCTATTTAAGGAAATCGTATGACGGTCTAGTTAAAAAGGATCATGTGTTGATCTAGTTAAAAAGATCGCTCGTTGATCTAGTTAGAAAGATCCTTTGGTGGTCTAATCAAGTCACTTCATGTTTATTCGATTGATTTTTCCCCTACGCATTATGAAATGAACTGTGCGGACTGTGCAAGGAATTACATAATTATGGATGCATACATAATTATGGAATTTAGTGCACAGAAACCACAGCAAGTTTCGTCATGTGTTAAGACCTATAGTGACAAGAATAACGATACGGGAACAATGTAGAAAGGACATGGTGGATACGCCGCTGGTACTTCCATTATATAAGTGTTCCTTATTACATTGCGAATATAGCGTTATTTAAGTTACTAGAAGTCCTGGACCTTGACCAATGTCATTTTATCTTACACTCTCCGACTCTGATTTCAAGCACACACAAGTCTCCTCTAAAATTAAATTTCGGGACGAAATTTCCTAAAGTAGGGGAGATTGTGACACCTGTGTCACTTCAACCATCAAACAAATACCAAACCAATGAAATATTGTATTTCATACTTGGGATTTGTATAAATATGTGTATCGTTTGCACATATCAAATCTTGTTCGATTTCGAGCTCTAAATCGCTTTCTGGAAGGTTATACGCGAACTGATGCGAAAACCTAATCAGTTTAACGTGACAAACACTCCAGAATAGTGATATAGGCTTAACAAACCATAAATAACCTTTACATAAATTAGAAATAAGTTTTGGAAGGTTTGGTGTGGCGAAATTGAGTTTATTCGATCGCAGGGACTATTTGCGTCAAACTGCAAAAGTATACCGAATCGAATGATAACGAACATTTTGGAACATGATCATAAGTTAAACATACCATAAATTTCCTTTACATAGCTTAGAAATAGGCTTTGAGGGGTTCGGTATGCTAAAATAAACTTTATTGATCAACAGGGACTAAAAGCGTCAAAAAGTGCACAAGTTTGCATTTTCGCGCATATCTTACGTTCTGAAAATATCCGGACTTCCAAAAATTTATGTAATCATTAAAATATTTTGTTTTAGTGATTGTCTTGATAAAATTCCATTCGTCGCGTAATTTGGATCGTTTTTGCGTTCGTTACGACTTCCGTCGTAATTAACCGAACAACGCAACTGTACGACCAAACGAACCGACATCCGAGATATTTTTGAGCATATTTTAAGTTCCCTATACTTCAACTTCATTTTAGAGCCTTGAAATGAGGTTAACGGGGCTTAAACGTGCCAAAAATGCATCAAAATGCAAGATTCTCAAGTGCAGGGACCATTTTGCAATTTCTGGACAATTGCCCAGGCGGGCCGCGTAAGCCTTGTCTGGATTTTTACGCGGACTGTGACAGGACCCCCAGATCTGCAAAACTTGCGGATTTAATCAGCAGCTGGTTTTCTTTGAGTTGCAAACGGTTTTGAAACTTTCTATGGGCTATTTTGATGTGCCCATGGTATTCCAAAACTATGGGTGCATGTGTACGGTCCAGATCGAAGCACGGTTTTCAAGAAATGATCCTAACGGTTCTAGAAATCCTATATATACCCATGCTCTTCATTGTTGCAACTCACACAATCTGATCTATTTGCTCTAAGTTGGGTCTTAGCACCTCATACCTGAGCAAATTGGATCTAGATTTCCATTCTTGGACCCTTTGTAAGTCCTCTTTCGTTCTTTTATGCGTTTTTAGCACGAAAGTCAAACGGTGTTTGACTTTCTGCTTTGACCAGTCAATGGTCAACACGAAGTTCGTTTGAACTTCGCAACGTGAGCGTAATCACGATGGTTATAGTCCCTAGTGACTATACCTACCGATTACCACGTTGATTAGGTGTAGTGACGAGTCATAGTTTCGGTCAAAATACGCGTTTATGCGTATTTTGCAACCAAACTATTTTGGGTATCAAAACCGTTTGTTTTGATATCAAACTTGTTTTCTAACTTAGTTAAGCATGTTTTAACATGCTTAGCTCGTCACTTTTAGTTTAGTGCTTGTCTAGAGTCGTAAGTCAAGCGGTCTAAACCACCGCTTAGACTTTCGAACTCGACTCGTTTGGTCGATCTTTAGGATCCGACCAAACATATTATGTGACCATAGTTGCATAGGGAATAACCTTCCGAGGTTATACCTTATTGTCACTTAGTTTAAGTAGTTGTATGATAGGTAGTTTATATGCCTTAGGTAAATGACCAAAATGCCCTTTTCATGCATAATTGGATTTTAAGCATATGTAACATAAACTTTTGCCACATAACTGATTATGCAACATATTTAAACATGTTTAGGCATATAATACTTGTCATAGGACTAGTTAGACGTCTCGAACGCGCGTTTGCGTGCACGACGCGTTAAAGTAGCTTAAGCTACCTTAATGGGCCGTAACGGGTCGAAAGCACTAGGTTAGGTTACATTTTGGTATGTAGGCTTTGTTAAACCATATCATATGAGTTCCAACACTCATTTGGTTTACGAAACCTCATCCTATCCGATCCTCCGATGTCGGTCCGGTTATTAACATAGTTACCTATATTAGGTGCCGTTTGATTTCTATGATCCCTCTAGCTTTGCTTGGTTGTTGTTCTAGACTTCTAAGCATTCTCAGGTGAGTACATAGTCCCCTGTTTTATTGTTTTCAATGTTTTGGGGTGAAGCATGTGTACCTAATTGTTATGTTCATGATTTCAAAGTATAATTGATTATACATATTAGTACTTATCTTTTGACAAACTGAATGATTATTTATGGTTTAAACACTAATTTTTCCAAAGATTATAAAATTAAATTGTTGGATAGTACTTATTTTATGTTCACCAACCGATTGGTAGTATGATATAGCGCTATAGGATTTGCACCCCATTCCTGTTGTCATGGAATGTCAGAAACCGATATATTTTATCCAAATAGGGATTGCCTTTGTGGTATTTCTATAGTCTCAAAGGTGTATTTTGATGCACTAGGTTTGGTTGAATTCTTAAATCACACTTTTATTGTATATTTAATTATACTCCCAAAAGTATAGTTTGATATGCTCTCATGTGTGATATTGTACAAAACCAACATATATTTTGTTAATTACTAAAACATAGTTTAATATGTTATTTATAAAACCAAAGCATAGTTTAATATGTTATTAATAAAACCAAAGTATATTTTTGATATACTACTGAAAATTATTATTTTGACAACTAAAGTATATTTAATATACTATTTGTTTAACGATTTTGGAACTGAAATATATTTTAATATATTACTTATTCGACTCTCTTATAACCAAAGTATATTTTTATATACATACTATAAACCTTTTTATCATAATATTGTTTTACAAACAAAATATTTTATACAAACTCATTTTACTTAATTATTTATTTATATCATCTGATTTCTTATTACTTGTTATATGATTTACAAAAGAAAATATTTTAAGATTTATGACTATTTTTTTTTGATTAAATATTTTTCTCTAAACTTACAAGTCATGAATCCTAATTATAGTAAAACCTATGTATCTCACAGGCATTTTTATGCCGACGTACCTATTTTTACACATGTTTCAGGTGCTCGTATGTGATGATTGTTGATGCATGCTATACATAGGATGGACTCGTGCCTTAGCGACTTTAAAACTTGAAAGATAATATTTGTATTTATCTGATTTGTAATAAAACAATGAGTTCAATAATTCAATAAAACGAAATTATTTAATTCATGGTTGTGAAACAATGATTCTGTTACAACACTCCCCGATGTTTCCGCCACGAGTTGTTGTTTTACGTGGTCGGGGTGTGACATGACACACCTCACCACCTTCCCTTACCATCAGCCACCATTCCACCTTCACTTCCGACACACCTCACCACGCACCTCCGACACACCACTCATCCCCTTTCATCTCCGACAAACCTCACCACCCACCTCTGACGCACCAACCACTACTAACCACCGCAAACCTCCACCTTTACCATATTCTCCATCCCTAACAACAATCCACGACCATCATCGCCACCTGTTTCCATCATCATCTACCATCATAACCAACATCAACACCGACCCGGCACCACCACTGCTACACCTGGAGCAAATCGAACTAAACGGCATAACCCCTAATTGCACCGGCAAACCACCACGTCAGAGCCCTAATTGCACCTGCATAACCCTTAATTACACCTGCAAACCACCACATCAAACCCCTAATTTCTTGATATCTACTGGAAGAACTCGTTTTGAGGGCTATCAAGTCGGAAGCTTGATATCTACTCTTTCTAGGACTTGTCGTACAACAGAATCTCCATCGTCGTCTATTCACTGTTGAACTCTCTTCTACGTCATCTAAGCACCCTACGTCGCCACCAAGTGCCTGAACCCTAACCCGCAGTCAACATCCTTGTCTTCGCCATGGACCACGGTAACCACCGTCTAACACAGTTGCACGCTACCGAACCCTAGCCGCTGCTTGTGGTTTTCTGAATCAGAACCATCTCGATCTTCGTTTTTGGATGGAGGCAAGGGTGAGAGAGGGAGAGAGAGAGGTGTCGTGGTGGTGGGGGCAGTGGGGTGGGGTGGGGTGGGTGGTGATCATGATGGTGGTGGGGGGATAATGTTGTGGTGCTGGTGGTTCAGATGAGATATGTGGGTCTATGGAAGATAAATAGGTAAGAGTTATAATTAAAATATAGGAGTGGGACCCATTTATATTCATAAATGATCTATTAATGTTTTACTTTTTTAATGAAGGGTGGTTTTGTCATCTCACACCCACTTAACTATGAAAACTAACTGATGTTAGGCCTAGGGCTATCCAGGAACGAAATTGCAAAAGTTGGGGACTATAGCTGTAATTTCAGAAAGTTAGGGACTAAATGTGAAAAAAGGCCAAACCACAGGGACTATCCGGGCATTTAACTCTATTTTAAATTTTAGGAGAAATTAATATGAACGGTTATATTTTTTTTGAACGGCAACGCATATATATATATAGGACAAAGATCCGTTAGGAACCACCCTTTATTGCGAGAACCGCGAGAATCAGTGTGAACACAAACAGTAATTCCTAAAAACATCTAAAAAACACCCAAAATTTTTTTTTTATTTTTTTTTGGAAAAATCGCTATATTTTGTTAATAAAAAAAATTTCAAAAAAAAAAAAAAAAAACATTTCGAGTAACAGTTATCCATGCACATGTGCATATGTATCATTTCTTTGTCAAATTCCGTAATTCATTACAAATAATAGTCAATTGCACTTTCATTTACACTACCACGTGTAATACGCTACTTTTCACGTTAACAATATTAGAAATGCACATGTGCATCTATATGTATCAACATGAAATAAGGTGTTTTGGTACACTACTTTCTCTTTCATCTATCATTCCATCCATAATACACAAGCATGCACATGTGCATTTTTGTCATTTCTTTGACAAATTCCGTAATTCATTACACATATTAGACAATTGCACTTTCATTTACACTACCATATGTAATACACAACTTTTTACATTACCAATATTAGAAATGCACATGTGCATTTATATGTATCAACATGAAATAAGGTGTTTTGGTACACTACTTTGAATACACTTTCCCTTTCATCTATCATACCATCCATAATACACTACCATTACCTCCTACCATCCATAATACAATACCATTACCTCCTACCATCCATAATACAATACCATTAACAATATTTTCACTTTATTACATGTATGTAAACACCATTTATACCATCCAATCAACATATTACATCATAAATTGACAACTATAACCAAACCATCAACCACTAGATATAACTAACCAAAAAACATGTATATGGGCCTACTTCTCCATTCAAAATCACAAATTTGTACCAAAACACGTTATATCATGGTTATACCTAATGATGCACATGTGCATTTTGAATATTGGTAATGTAAAAAGTAGTGTATTACTAATGGTATTGTAAATTAAAGTGCAATTGTCTATTCCTGATAACGTATTACCGAATTTGTCGAAGTAATGATACATATGCACATGTGCATGGATAACTGTTACTCAAAATTTTTTTTTTATGGTAACGAAATATAGCGATTTTTTTAAAAAAAATATTAAAAAAATTTTTGAGTGTTTTTTTGATTTTTTTTTTTTTAGATTTTATTTTGTGTTCACATTGGTTCTCGCGGTTCTCGCAATAAGGGTGGTTCTCGCATGAACCTTACCCTATATATATATATATGGCGGTTAATGTACAATTGGGTTTAACCTACATTGCGTACGCGAGGCTTTTTCAACGTGTGATTCCGTGTTTATTCCATGCGATTTCATCATCTACACCCCCCATGGGAAATAGTATGTCCCTTGCGATTTCATTGCGTATGTACCAACATGCGATTTTGCAAAATCCATACACGCGCCTTTTTTATATCATGCGAATTCACGTCGCGTACGCTCGTACGATAAGCCCTATTATACGTTACACTTTCTATAAATATATATATATATATATATATATATGTATATAAAGAGCCTAGTAAGAAACTTGGGAAAAGTACAAAATGGAAATAGAAAGACATTACGATAAAAATAGAAAGACATTACAATAAATCACCGACATCAAAATCTATCCAATTATGCCAAACCGAAGCTCGTATCTTTGCGCGCTACCTCACCCAAATGAACACATCCTCCTTTATAAGCTGCATAAGATGCAAAATAGAGATCCCCTTGTTCTCAAAAATCTTGTTGTTTCATGCCAACCACAATCTCCAGAAAGTCGCGAAAAAGATCGTGTGAGTTAGTCATTTCCATCTTTTAGAACCCGAGTAGGAGTTAATCACTTTTAAAACTTCATCAACATTGTTGCAGACGGCCGGCATCGAAATCCTTATCCACACAAAAATATTCCACCAAACGGACCTAGCGAAAAGACACGTAACGAGGATGTTGTTTACCGTTTCATCATGAACACCGCAAGACGTACATAACGTATCCGTGATATTGAAGCCTCTTGCTAGCAGACCTGTCTTCGATGGGATCCTCCCAAACATAGCTCGCCAAACCATTAAATTTACTTTTGGGGGAGCCTAGGAATTCCATAAAAAACCAGGTCCGTATTGTTTCCTTGTTTAGCCGCTACAAGCTCAAGTCTGATGGATTAAGCCGAGAACTGTTCCCCAATGTTATTTTCCCAATACGACTTATCCTTAGCCATAGTTAAAGATTTGGGTTGTAGAATATTCATTAAGTCATTTAATTTTGCCCATTCATTCGCAGTTGTAGGACTGTTGGTCCATCCCCAACTCCAACAAGTTCTGCCCCCTGCCATTATGGGATGAGACACCACCGAACCCAGCTTGTCCTTTGCCATCCTATACAAGGTTGGAAACATACTAGAAAACGGGTTCTTAGATGCCCACCGATCATTCCAAAACTGAATGGTGTGCCCGTTTCCGACCGCGACTTTCAGCCGATTATGAATGATAATGCCGTCCTCCTTAAGAACCTTGTCCATGGATGCAATATCTTTCCACAATCCCGGATTAGAATTTTTTACCGGCACCATTTTTTCCGGCAAGTTGTATTTATGAATAGAGCGAATAACCGTGGCCCAAAGTTGGTCTAGATCGTTTCTTAGCTTCCACCACCACTTCGACATCATGGCAATGTTGAAGTCTTTAATCCCACTGATGCCCGCTCCGCCAAGGGCCTTTGGCTTAATAATTTTGTCCCACCGAACCCATTTAATTATGTGCCCCATGTTCGATTTACCCCAAATGAACGATATTCTCAAACCTTCCAATAAGTTCAGCACTTTTTTAGGAGCTTTGAATAGAGAAAGGTAGTAGGATGGTAAATTCCCAAGGACGGATTTCGCCAAAGTAACCCTCCCAATGTAACAACTGTGCCTACAGTTATCACTAATCAATCCCGAACAATTTCGTAAGCAATAAAACCTTGTGATTTATTTATCGGATTGTGTAATTATCCATGATATTTGCACAATATCAATCCTTGTTCAAATTCTAACTCTTAAACATTCTCTGGAAAGTTATACGTAAACATAATCAGTTTAACGCAACATATGCTCCGAAACAATGACATAAGCTAAACATACCTTAAATATCCTTTATATATCTTAGAAATAAGTTTTGAAGGATTCGGTATGGCAAAAACAAGTTTATTTAATCACAAGGACTATTTGCGACAAACTGCAAAAGTCTGCCAATTCGCGTAGCGACGTACACTCCGGAAAAGTGACATAATCCAAAAATACCTTAAATACCCTTTACATAACTTAGAAATAAGTTTTGAGGGGTTCAGTTTGTGAAAAATAAGCTTATTTGGTCACAGGGGCTAAAAGCGTCAAAACTACGAAAGTATGCAAATTCGCGCAAATTCTGCGTTCTGACCATATCCGGACATCCAAAAATTTTTGTAATCATTAAAATATTATATTTTAGTGATGGGAATGCAAAAATACCATTCGTTGCTGAAGGGGTATGGTCCCAAAAACCTTGGGCAAGCTCATAGGACCATACCAAAACTTCACTCCAAAAGCATATTGAATAAGACTCTGCGCGGCCGCGCAGCGGTTCTAAACAAGATTTGGGAAGGAACAGTCTTCGATGACCATTCTCCATAATAAAGAAAGACAAATATTCAACTAACACCCTTGCGCGGGCTCGTGTAAGGGTACAGTTAGGCTTGAAGATAAAGTCCTAAACATTTCCGCACGCCTGAAATCAAGACATGAACAAAGGAATATTTTCTGTTACAATAGAATGGACACGTGGCAATAGTGCAATGGGTTACAACTGTAGATCTTTTAGAAGGTCTTAAATGCTAATCGTGCATGGCTTCATTCGGTTATAACCGAATGTGACGTGGCACGATCCTGAGCTCTCATCTTGTAACGCCCTGCTTTTTCACACTTTCCCTAATTAGAAAACTTGTTGTATATTTCTACTTTCAGAAATCCGTCTCCTTTGTAATCGTAATCCATTTCAAGCCATTGTAAATCTGAGACTTCGATTGTAGTAAAAAAAAAATTGATCTTTTATATGAAATTCATGTTGTTTATACTTAATGCATACTTACGAAGATTAACTCGCAAACAACTACCATGTGTTCGTGATTCTTAAACAAACATTTGGTCACAATTTGCAAGATGCAAATTCATGTTCTTTATGCTTATTTGATACCTCAAGTCACATGTCGTACATACTTGTTATATTGGTTTGTTACACATACTTATGCATAACATATTTTTTTACTCTTACTTTAATTCATGTTTAATATACCTTTAGGCATTGATACATGTTCAATACACACTAGACATTGTAGGACATGTTAACCATATATAAAATACATCTTATTTATACATTTTACATCATTTAAACAAAAAAAAAATATAAAAGCTGCCAAACAGCCCTTACAATTCAGCCATATATTGCTGAATTATTTCTTTTTTTTATTGCTTAAACTCTCACCTACTTGTATTAAATGCCAACCCAACTTAACCCTAATCCTTCCCCCTATAAATACCACTTATAACCAGCCTCCCTACCACTTTTGCAACACTAAAACACTCTCAAACTCCCTCCAAGTCGCAGCTGATTCCATAAGTTCGAGCAGATTGATACATTCACACAAAAATGAGCATAACTCACTCAATTCTTATCCGATTCACTCGATTCTTTTTCCTACTTCTTTGTATTGACCTTAGCTACGTTTCCATGGGTTTTCCATGGAAAATCGGAGCCTGGAACGTCACCAAAAGGGCTCCAAAGTTGACTGATTTTTCTGTTCTTGAATCAAACATTGATAAACTTGATTAAACTTGAGGAAACTCATCTCAAACCTATGTCCTTATGCTTATAACCACATCTATGGTTAGTTAGGCTTAAAAACAAGGTTGAGACATGTAAAATCAAAGGTGTAAACCTCACAAACTTTCTGTTTTGTTCAAGGGTTTAACCCACAAGTGATGTTCAAGCTCAAAGCTTGATGGCTGTGTGATTTAGGATTAACTTAGGTTATCCTACTTGAAAATCCACACATTGCTTGATGATTTCTCATAGATTAGTTGTTCATATTCTATTGTTACTTATAAGTTCATGACTCTCCTTGAATGTTCATAACATCAAGTGTAATGGTGAACATCTAGAGGTACCTAAATGGAAGACTTGTTCTTCCTACCTCCTACATGACTTCCATGATACAAAGAGGTTCCTAAATGGTGGATTTATCCTCCTACCTCCTACTTGACCTATATGATATAATATACACTACATACTACTTATATGTATATTCCAAATAATCAAACCTTTGATGACGAATTTGTGTTCATTTGTCAAGGTGTTTGATTACATCATCTAAAACATTATGTGTTAAAGATGACTACTTTTGCATATGTACTTTCCATATTCCTTTTAAATTCCGAATCTCGACTCTAAACTTACCTTGAAATTTAACCTTTATACATTCGTCCTCCCAATCTCATACACTCATCAACACTTGGATAATCGGAAGACTTAGCAATTTCGTGAGTATACTTGACCCATTTTACAGTTTTCACACTTTTGGGTGTAACATGTTTTTATATACAAACACACTTAACATACATATTCTTATGCAAATACTTAAACAAAAATCCAATACTTGCTTACTATTTGTTATGCTTGATTCGTGTTTTCTGGGTGATTCTTATGTGATGAACTTGTCAGTAGCTTTGTACAAGCCTCCACTTAACATGTATAGCGCTATAGGAGTAACGCACAGCCCGTGAATGAGAGGTCATGTTAGGTTTATTCATTCATACTTGCGTAAACAGAGGGTTGACTTGTAAATCGCATGCCTGTTTATACGTTAATCTTGATAACTAGGTTTGCCATGTGGATTGTTCCTTATTATTTTATACTTATATACTACGCACCAAACTTGTATGCTCGCCAATACTTTTTGTATTGAACTACGCTTTTAAAACATGTTGCAGGTTTGAGATGATGTTGATGATGCATGGAACATAGTAGGATGCTTAGATACACACTTTAAAGTTGTATTCTTAATGTATTGTATTTCATCATTCATATTGTAATTGTTTCAAATCTTTGTAATTGACTCTTAGAAATGAAATGGAAATTTATTATTTAAATACTTGTCACAAATAGTGTTATGAAGTCTCTTGCAATCTAGTTTTTGTCTCACTCCGATGTTTCCGCCATCGGTTGGGGTGTGACAGATTGGTATCAGAGCCATAACTATAGGGAATTAGGAAAAATTGTCATGCTTTTTACCTAGTCTATAGTTCTAGAGCTTTATTCTTATGTTTTGCTTGAACCACTTGTATGATACTTTATTTGCTCCTTATTTATTTCCTTTTGACCTTTTAAACATATATGTCACTTTTGTGTTAATACTTGCTTTATTATGTGTTGATACTTTTTTTATTGTTCTACTCTTTGTGTTATTCTCGACATGCCTTCTTATTTGTTTATACTTGTTCGCTTATTTCATTATTTAAATCCGACAACACTCGCACCATACCAAAGAGACGACTTCACCAAAATAGGCGTGAAATCCACAATTTGGTGAACAACTCTCAATCCACCTATTCTTTTTACACGAAATTCGCCACCAAGTTAGGAGTGAGATCCTCATCTTGATGGAGAGTTTCCATTTTCAAATTCTAGTGGACCCTCGTCAAAGTGTCAAAATTAAAATTTTGACCTGACGAGTACAAACCACACTTGGGATACGAAATCGCCAAGTTAGGGGTGAAACCCGCACCTTGTCGACTAGTTCCACTCCTTGATATTTTCATAGATCCCGCCAAGTCTCGAAATTTCAATTGATTAGGGACATGTAGTAACCGGAAGGGTAAATACCGTTAACCGACTTGTCAGCGAGAGTATTTCACCTATGCCAAAGCATGCTTCTCAAATTCAAAAGACTTTTCGACCACCTTGGTTAGTCAAAGTTCCGTTTTGGATCCATCCAAGTTTTAATCGAACATGTGTTTCTATTATTTATCTTACACGATGCAATCTTTCAAATTCAAATTTATTTCCGATATTTTCTTCACACACACACAACATACTAAATCTTTTTCATACATTTATACATATGCATGATTTCAAAACATCACTCAATTTTATTTACAATCTTTATAATGCCAAAATGGAGACATATCATCGAGATGGGAGTGATTTCCTTACCTTGACGATTAACTCCACTCCTCCTTTTCTTAAAACGACCTTACCAACGAGTTAGGGGTGATTCCCTTGCCGAGGTGATCGTTACCAAAACTTTCCTTCAAAATACTTTATTATGCAAACACGATTATGTTTTACACCTAAATCATTTATCATTCATCAAAATCACTACTTATAAAAATTTCAAAATACATTGTTTTATCAAATGTACTTCTTATCCTACAAGCTATTTTCACTTAACTCATATAGAAGAGATTCTTAATCATGTCTTAAAACGTTTTACTACCTGAATTTCAAAACCATACGAGATGCTACCTATCAATTTAATCGGTCTAATGAATCTCTTGCCCATGAACTTCATATTCGACTTAATCACTAAAACACACTCACTTTATATCACCATACTAAAGACTTTCATTCTCAATCGGAAATCAAACCAACCTTTCTCATATACTTATAAGATCTTATAGATGTTATATGATCGTTTTACCAAAGACTCTTTTCAACATCAACATATCATTTGTTAAAAAAAATTTAACAATCACTAAGTCCTTTTGCTAAATTTCTTTTATAAGGATCGGCGTTTTCACAAGAACCTCCAAAATTCAAAATTTATTGTTTTGGTGAAAATGAAGCAAACTTATTGTTTTTGAAAAAAATTTCCTACATCACTCAATTCGTCATTTAAATTTTGAAACACGTGGGCAAGAAGACTTCGTGGGGACCGACAATCCTCAACTTACGTTAACTCTTTTAAAACAAAATAGCAATTCCATTCATTACAAAATACGTTATGCATAACCAATGAGTACTTTATATTGTCTTACATTTACAAACTATATTCTACCTTCGAAATCAAACTCGATCTATTTTGATTCAATAAACTCAACATTTTGCTTAAACAACTATACATGCATATCATCGTACATGTTTTAGTTGTTATCTCGTGATAATTTCATTTATATCATTCATTTTTTTTACATCCTCAACCTTTTGATTGTTTTATATGCTTAAATTCGTTATGTTTCAAATAATACTATATACGCAATCATTGTTATTCGTACTTGCACTCATACTCATACTCATAACAATACGTTTTATGCTTATGCTTATACTTATACTCAGATTTATATTCATACCCATACGTTTTACGCTTATACTTATACTCGTATTCATATTCATACCCATACGTTTTATTCTTATACTTATACTCATATTTATATTTATCCCATACGTT
>JARYGA010025932.1:0-24196 GCA_030545235.1 Helianthus tuberosus | reverse complement strand
TAACGAACGGCGTAATTAATGTTAATGAATGTATTGTTCCATGTTAAACAAACCAAATGTCATAACAAAATGTAAGCATGTGATGAAAACGATGTATTAAGTATGCACGCAATGGACATACATAGCATAAAATGTAAATGTAAAACGATGTACTAAGTAATGCACACAGTGGGCACACCTAGCATGAAATGTAATGAAATCATGTACTATAATGTACTAACGAACATAGCATGTATATGATGTGAAAACAGGAAAGCATGAAAGTAACAAGTAGGCACATGTGTTCCACCCCAAAACAGTTTGGAAAACAGTAAAAGAGGGGAATAATGTACTCACTTGATATTGCTCAGAAGTCCTAGGATAACCACCAAGCAAAGCTAGAGATCACGGAATCAAACGACACCTACTATAGGTAACTACATTAATAAACCGGACCTAAATCGGAAGATCGGGTAGCATTAGGGTTTGTAAACCAAACGAGTGTAGAGACTCGTGTCATTTGGTTTAACAAAGCCTACATACTAAATGAAACTTAACCTAAGTGTTTACGACCCAATACAACCCGTTTAGGTAGCTTATGCTACTTTAACGCGTCGTTCGCGTGAAACGCGTTCGGACCGCCTAACTAGTCCTATGACAAGTGTTATATGCCTAAACATGTTACATAATCAGTTATGTGACAAAATTTTAGGTTACATATGCTTAATTACCAATTATACATGAAAAGGGTATTCTGGTAATTTACCTAAGGCATATAAACTACCTATCATACAACTACTTAAACGATGTGACCATAGGGTATAACCTCGGAAGGTTATTCCCTACCTACTATGGTCACCTAATGTGTTTGGTCGGATCCTAATGATCGACCAAACTGGGTCGGGTTCGAGGTATAAGCGATTTATTAGATCGCTTACCCTACGACCCTAGACAACGTGGTAATCAGTAGGCATAGTCCCAAGGGACTATAACCAACGTGATTACACTCACGTTGCGAAGTTCAAACGAACTTCGCATTGACCATAACTGGTCAATGTAGAAAGTCAAACAAAGTTTGACTTTCAGACTCGAAAGACTCGAAAAGCAATAAAAGAACGAAAGAATACTTACGAAGGGTCCCCGAATGCTAATCTCGATCCAAGAATCTCAGGTATGAAACAATGGTTTCAACTTAGAGTTCCTATGATCAAGATTCTAGTGATTTTAGCAATGGGGGTGGATGGGTATTTATAGGAATACCCGAACCGTTAAGATCGCTTGTCGAATATCGTGCCTTAATCGTATCCGTACAAGTGTCGGAAAGTTATGGTGCCTAAAATCCATCCTTATCAGCTGACTAAGCATGTTAGAATGTGTGGTTGTGAATTAAACAGCTGTTTATACATCGAATCTGTCCCGAAAATGCAAAACTGAAGTTTCTGCCCAGATAAGGTACTCGCGTAGCGCGACGGTAAAGGCCCTATGCAGTCGCGCTACGCCACCATGCACCAGCTTCAGAAAAGTTTCAAAATTTACAGTTTTGGTCCCTGTGGTGTTTTAAGGCCTTTTTCGATGCGTTTGAACCCCGTTAACCTCATTTCAAGGCTCTAAAATGAAGTTAAAGTATAGGGGACTCAAAACATGCTCAAAAATATCTCGGATGTCGGTTCGTTTGGTCGTACGAACGCGATGTTCGCTTAATTACGACGGAATGCGCATAAGTGCGAAAAACGATCCAAAATGCGTGACGAATGGATTTTTCTTATGCCAAACACTAAAATAAAATATTATAGTGCTTACATAAATTTTTTGGATGTCCGGATATATTCAGAACGTAAGTTATGCGCGAAAATGCAAACTTGTGCACTTTTTGACACTTTTAGTCCCTGAATGACCCAAAAGTTTATTTTAGCACACCGAACCCCTCAAAGCCTATTTCTAAGCTATATAAAGGATATTTAAGGTGTGTTTAACTTATGGTCATGTTACGGAATGTCTGTTACAGTTCAATTTGGCATACTTTCACAGTTTGTCAAGTTTAGTCCCTGTAAGCGAATTAGCTTGTTTTTGTCATACCAAAGCCTTCAAAACTTATTTCTAAGTTATGTAAAGGTTATTTAAGGTATGTTAAGCCTATGTCACTATTCCGGAGGGTTTGTTGCATTAAACTGGTTATATTTACGCATCGGTGCGCGTATAACCTTCCAGAAAGCAATTTAGAGTTTGGAATTGAACAAAAATTGATATGTGCAAATGATACACATATTTTTTACAAATCCCAAGTATGAAATATAATATTTCATTGGTTCGGTATTTGTTTGATGGCCGTGGAGGCACAGGTGTTACAATAGCCAATAGTAACGAAATTGTCAGCCACTTTTACATGAACTGGTCCCGCCACCTTGAACTATTCCCGAATAACTTGCGCTCCAGGCGGGGTGTTTAAACCCAATTCGGAAGAAAGGTGAATACCTTTAAACATGTGAAGGGATCAGGATCCCTTAGACGTGAGAGAGGGGGCCAATCCTCTAATCTTCCGAAGTATCCTGAGTGTGTATCCTAGTGCTACATCCCGAAGTATATTCTGCAAAACCACTATAAGCTAAGGTGGGTGTTAGCCTGGCTAACACCCCTCCGATGCTTAAGTCAGTAACGGGTTCATAATAGTAAATGATATTAAAATTTAATAAAAGAGTCAGAATCCATACCGCCCTGAGTCAGAATTTGTATTCCATACTCACTTAAAATAGAGCTTTAGATGTATAGCATTCCAGGATCTCGGTAGCATATCCCCCTCTATATTCTTGAGTCGGTATGCTCCTTTTCCTGTTTCTGATTCAACCTAGTAGGGTCCTTCCCATTTCGGAGCCAACTTTCCATCAGCAGGATTAGTAGTATTCTGAAAAGCTTTTCTTAATACCCAATCTCCAACCTGAAATCTTCTAGTCCTTATATTCTTGTTATATGCTTTAGATATCCTCGGTTGATATGCTGCCATCCTTAGCCTTGCAGCATCTCTTGTCTCATCAATAGTATCCAGTTCCTGGCATAGGACTTCAGGATTCTGCTCAGGATCCCTGAGGTTGGATCTTGCTGTAGGTATCACCATTTCCGTCGGGATCACCGCTTCTGCTCCAAACACTAAGGAAAATGGGGTTTGACCAGTTGCACTCTTTACCGTTGTCCTATCAGCCCACAAAACAAAGGGTAATTCTTCTGCCTATCTTCCTTTCTTAGCCCCTAGTCTCTTTTTCAAGTTGTTGACAATTATCTTGTTCGATGATTCTGCTTGTCCATTTGCTTGAGGATGTACCGGAGTAGACGTAATCATTTTGATTCCCCAACTCTTGCGGAAGTCAGTAGTCCCTTTACTTATAAATTGAGATCCGTTGTCACAAATTATCTCAGCTGGTACTCCAAACCTAGTCAGGATATTCCTTTTTATGAAGGATAACACTTCTTGATCTCTAACTTGAACAAATGCTTCTGCTTCAACCCACTTGGAGAAGTAATCCGTCATTGCCAACATGAAAACCTTTCCTCCTGGAGCCTTTGGAAGCTTTCCCACTATATCCATACCCCATTTCATGAACGGCCAAGGGGAAACAATAGGATACAGCGATTCAGCAGGCTGATGTAATATGTTACTATGTCTTTGACATGCGTCACATCTTCGAGCATATTCTGTGGCTTCTTTCCTCATCGTCGGCCAATAATATCCTGTCCTTAATGCTTTTGAGAATAAGGACCAGCCCCCAGTATGGTTACCACAATCCCCTTCATGTATATCCTGAAGTACTTCTTTGGTTTCGGGATCCTCCAAGCACCTCAGATATGGTCCTGCAAGAGATTTCTTATACAAAACATCATTTATAATAGTGAATCGTGATACCTTCATTCTAAAGGCTTTAGGATTCTCATTCTTTGGGATGTGTCCTTCCTTGAGATATCTCATGATTGGAGCCGTCCAGGACTTAGGATCCTCCTCAGGATACTCATCATCAGGATCCTGAATACTTATTACTTCCTTATGCTGAGGATTTGTCGCAGGATATAGGATATGTAATATTGGTATTCGGGTTCCTTCCGGTATCCTGACCGATGATCCCAGATTTGCCAAGGCATCAGCTTCAGCATTATCCTCTCTTGGTACCTGTTCAAGTGTAAAAATATCGAAATATCCTGCTAATATTTTGAGAATTTCGAGATACTCGATTAACTTCTCTCCCTTAACTGCATAGGTTCCATTAAAGTGATTAGTGATTAACAAAGAATCAACATATACTTGCAAATTCTTGATACTCATATTCTTAGCCAACTCTAATCCTGCAATTAAAGCCTCATATCCTGCCGCAGTATTAGTAGCAGGAAATTCACACCTAATAGCCTGGGGTAATATGTCCCCCTGTGGCGATTTTAGTAGTATACCTAAACCTACACCTCTTACGTTAGATGCACCATCAGTATACAATGTCCAGCCTTCTAAGTTTTCTCCTAGCTGCTGTACTTCTAAATCTACTTCATTTTGAATATCACTACTGAAATCAGCCACAAAGTCAGCTAAAGCCTGAGACTTTTTGGCATTTCTAGGCTCATATACTAAGTCATAAGCACTCAGTTTTACTGACCACTTAGCCATTCTACCCGACATCTCGGGTTTCCTAAGCACGTTTTTAACATGATAATTGGTTTTAACATGAATCCTGTGTGTCTCAAAATAATGTCTAAGTTTTGTTGATGCCATAACTAGGGCTAATATCAATTTCTCTAGATGAGAATATCTAGTTTCAGCATCTAGTAAACTTTTACTAACATAATAGACAAGATATTGCTGACCTTCATGGTCCTTTATAAGAGGTGCAGTTGAGAGATACAACGAGGTATAGGGATAGTGGTTCACCATTTTCAGGCTTCATCAATAGAGGTGCAGTTGAGAGATATCGCTTCAAATCCTGCAAGGCTGCTTCATGCTTTGCTCCCCATTCGAACTTCTTATTCTTCTTGAGGATATCATAAAATTCCTTGCATTTTTCCGAGGATCTTGAAATAAATCTGTTCAATGCTGCTACTCGGCCTGTTAACCGTTGAACATCCTTCATATTCGAAGGTGATTTTATATCCAGGATAGCTCTAATCTGCTCCGGGCTCGCCTCTATGCCTCTTTTGGTCACCATATATCCTGGAAACTTTCCTCCCCCACTCCGAAATGGCACTTAGCAGGATTCAGTTTCATGTTGTACTGATCCAGGATATCAAATGCTCCCTTAATATCCTGGAGGTGATCCTCAGCCTTTTTAGATTTCACCACCATATCGTCAATATATACCTCCATGTTGTCCCCCAGCTTGTCTTTAAACATCATATTTACCAACCTCTGGTATGTTGCACCTGCATTTTTCAAACCAAAGGGCATAACAGTATAACAATAAATACATGTGGGTGTCATGAAAGCAGTATCCTCCTGATCAGAGGGTTCCATTTGGATTTGCTGAAATCCTGAAGAGGCATCCATGAAGGTTAACATCTCGTGGCCGGCGGTAGCGTCTACCATTGAATCAATATGAGGTAGAGGAAACGGGTCTTTGGGACATGCTTTGTTTAAGTCTGTGTAATCTACACAAACTCTCCATTTCCCATTTTTCTTTTGCACCACGACTACATTCGCAAGCCATCTAGGAAACTTCACTTCTCTAATCATCTTGCTCCGCAACAGTCTTTCAACTTCCTCTTGGATGATCACATTTCGCTCCGGAGCAAATTTTCTTCTCTTTTGTTGGACCGGCTTGAATGACCTGTCAATACCAAGCTTATGTGTTATAATATCCTTGGATATACCTGTCATATCCTAGTGCTTCCATGCGAATGTTGACATCCTTCATTTCAAAAAATTAATCAATTCATTTTCAATATCCTGAGGGATATTGACTCCTACGAGCACCGAGATATCCGGATTATCCTGATCCAGGATAACTTTCTTTACATCCTGCTTAGAAGCCTCCATGATATCCTAGGCCCGCATCTTTAATTGCTATGCCGCATTAGGCTTAGTTGAGGATTTCATTGAGGATGAGTAGCATTCCTTCGCCTCCTGCTGATCACTATCAACCTTGACAACCCCCCAAGGGGTAGGGATCTTGATGCACTGATGATAAGTCGATGGTACAGCCTTCATATCATGGATCCATGGCCTGCCTAGTATGATGTTATAGCAGGATAGGGAGTCCATCACACAGAAACGTTGTATCGAGTTGACCCCTTCAACATATACTGGTAACTTCATCTCCCCTACGGTATTCCTAGCTTCTCCATTGAAACCAACGAGCACAGTGGACTTCGAAGTATTGTCCATCAGAGATTCATTCATCCTCTTCAATGTTTCCTGCTGAATTATGTTGACGGAGCTACCATTGTCCACCAATATCCTGCGTACAAAATGGTTAGCAACATACAATGTTATTACGAGATCATCATGGTGAGGATCCTGGGTAGTATCCCTGTCATCACTATCGAAATTGATCACTTTATCGGTTGTAAGGGAAGTCATCCTGGCTGGGTTGTCTCCCCTTTCAGTCTTAGCTTCCTTTGCATGTCTCTTGGCCGCAGAATACGAAGTCCCACAAATGTCGGATCCTCCTGAAATAAAGTTAATTATTTTGGCATCTGCTGGGGGTGATGCTGCTCGTTCAGGATCCTTCTCAGGATCCTGCCCTTTATTCTTCTTTCTTCCCAGCAAATCATTCAGATACCCCTTGCTTAATAGGTAGCTTATTTCTTTCCTTAGAGCAATGCAATCCTCGGTCACATGTCCGAAATCTTCATGGAAGGCACACCATTTGGATTTATCCTTCCAATCAGCTTTCTGCTGATTCTTTCGAGGCCACCTAGCTTTGTCTCCTAAACCCTGCATAGCATACATTAACTCAGGTATATTAACAGAAAAGCAGTTGTTTTGGTCAAAAATTACCGAAGCAATTTAGTGATCAAATTAGTTAAGTGAGTTAGTGTGCTAAAATTATGTGTGAAAAATTTGTTAACCAAGTTAGTTATAAAAACAGTTTCAGGATACGGCTCAAGATATAGAGCTGTATCTATAATCAAACAATGAGCAAAAATGTAAAGGTTGACGCGTGATGTACGAGGAAAGCCCTTGATCAATCTAGATCTCCGGCATAAAACCTCGGGAGCTGACAAAAGTCGGCTGCCTTGTTCTTCTTATTGCTTGAAAAACAGGATACAATGCAGGATATGATACGGATCAACTAAGTGTTACAATGCGATTCGAGTACAAGTGTGAGTGTTTGTGAGTGGTTACAGGTGGTAGAGAGCAAGAGTGTACGAGTATTGTGTGTGTGAAAGTTGTGTGTTCCTATGATCCGTGCATTCCTTTATATAGTAAAAGGAAATAACTAACTATGCTAAAAATCCGGGATATTATGCTAAAAATTCGGGATACTGAGATTATTTCCTTTCTGAACGTTGCCAGGCTGTATCAACTCGTTTTCCATGCGCATTCCAACTATAACTCCGGGATTTAAGATTCCATAACCGTTATAACATTAATATCTTTGACCAATCTTCGTAACTTTCCATAAAACACGTCAATCTTCAATGCTGACCATTAGAAGAGCTATTTTTCCGCCATCAACGTCTTTATCCTAACCAATTTGAGCGGGTCTTCAGGATGACTTGGTCTTCATGAACGTTAGTCCCTTGTAGCCAACGTTTACAAGCAAATTGTTAGTAATAGTCAGGATACTGCCTCAGGATGTTACCAATATCCTGGTCCGGTATCCTGATCCGGTATCCTGATCACATACAACTAATAGAAAATCAAGATACAAAGTCAGGATATGAGCTCAAAATTTCACCCATAACAATTGTCCCCAAAAATATAACTGTTGGATATCCTGATTCCAATGGGTATATTTTTTTAGTCATTCCAACATGTCTGGTAAGGATATATGTTTTCTTCGATCTTAAGAAGCTTGACAGCTATCCCAAGCCTGTTCTGGTGAAAGAGGAGCCGTCCGTTGCTGCTGCCAAAGGTTTCTCTTATGATGACCTTGGCTTCACTGAATCTATCGAGCCCATGACCTCTTTCCCTAATATGGTAAGTATCCAAATCTTGTATCCCGTACACATATACTAAACCTGTGTCCTGGTTAGTCTGTCTTTAATGATACTTGTATTTTGTAGGGTCTAAATCATCTGGTCGTCCTGCACTTAAAACAATTTTGATTTCCTGCAAGTAGAATAGTTTGACAGTTGAAGGTGGAGGGATCCTGTGTTTTCAGGACGAAGCCTTCAACTGTTTATGTAAATATGCTTTAAAAACTTAATTGTGTTATTGGTGGATGGGTCTATTTTTGAGACGAAACCAAGAATACAATCTTTTGGACTAATAATAATAAACCGACCTTTTAGTCTTATTTATTATGTTTTTATTTTGAAAGGTATGTTTTGAATATCCTGATCAAATATCCTGGTCAGGATACTGATGAAATGTCTTCTAAATGTTAGACAAAACTTGGTTGAATATGACTTTTTAGAAAACTTAGATCATTTAGATATGGTTTTCAAGACTTGAAGAATAATAAATCATACCAGAAGAACTTAGGCAATGATTTTCAACCTTAACCTTTGAATCTTTTGCAATGTCCTCGACATGGATGTCCCCTGTCTGTGCAGGATATTGCATCAGTGCATGACATACTTGAGTATTTCTTCACTTAGTGATTAAACTTCGTAGCTTCTTATCCACAAAAGAACGTGTGTAATCACAGCTTGTCATATATTTGCAATCTTGTTAAAAACTTTAGTTTTACTGGGGATAAACCCTTAATGTACTGGGGATAAACCCTTAGTATCCTGGGGAAAATCCTAAATTTCATGCGCTACAGGCGGGAGTGTATAAACTCCAAGACTTAGAAAGGTGAAAACCTTTAAACCTTAGAGAGTATGAAAATACCCTTTCGTGAGAGAGGGTGATCAATCCTCATATACCTTAAGGATCCAGGGTATAGCCAACAGTAACGAAATTGTCAGCCACTTTTACATGAACTGGTCCCACCACCTTGAACTATCCCTGGATAACTTACGCTCCAGGCGGGGTGTTTAAACCCAATTCGTGAGAAAGGTGAATACCTTTAAACCTGTGAAGGGATCAGGATCCCTTAAACGTGAGAGAGGGGGCCAATCCTCTAATCTTTCGACGTATCCTGAGTGTGTATCCTGGAGCTATATCCCGAAGCATATTCTACAAAACAACCTTAAACTAAGGTGGGTGTTAGCTTGGCTAACACCCTTCCGATGCTTAAGTTAGTATTGGGTTCAAATAAAATAAATTATATTTAAAAGAGACAGAATTCATACCATCTTGAGTTAGAAATTAAATTCTAAACTCACTTGAAATAGAGCTTTAGATGTATAGCATTCCAGGATCTTGGTAGCATATCTCCTTCCATATTCTTGAGTCGATATGCTCCTTTTCCTGCTTCCGATTCAATCTCATAGGGTCCTTCCCACTTTGGAGCTAATTTTCCATCGGCAGGATTAGTAGTATTCTGAAAAGCTTTCCTCAACACCCATTCTCCAACTTGAAATCTTCTAGTCCTTAAATTCTTGTTATATGATTTGGCTATCCTCTGCTGGTATGCCGCCATCCTTAGCTTTGCTGCATCTCTTGTTTCATCAACAGTATCCAGTTCTTGACATAAGATTTCAGGATTTGATTCAGTATCCTGTAGGCTTGATCTAGCTGTCGGTATCACCATTTCAGTCAGGATCACTGCTTCTGCCCCAAATACCAAAGAAAATGGGGTTTGCCCAGTAGCATTCTTAACAGTTGTCCTATCAGCCCATAGGACAAATGGTAGTTCTTCCGCCCATCTTCCTTTTTTAGCACCTAATCTTTTCTTCAAATTGTTGACAATTATCTTGTTTGAGGATTCTGCATGTCCATTTGCTTGAGGATGTACTGGCGTTGACATGATCATCTTAATTCCCCAACTTTTGCAAAAATCAGTAGTTCTTTTGTTGATGAATTGAGAGCCATTATCACAAACTATCTCAGCTGGTACCCCAAATCTGATCAGGATATTTCTCTTTATGAAGGATACCACTTCTTGATCCCTGACTTGGACAAATGCCTCGGCTTCAACCCACTTGGAGAAATAATCTGTCATTGCCAGCATAAAAACCTTTCCTCCTGGAGCCTTCGGAAGTTTTCCCACTATGTCCATCCCCCATTTCATAAACGGCCAAGGGGATACGATAGGATATAATGGTTCTGCAGGCTGATGCAGGATGTTGCCGTGTCTTTGACATGCATCTCTTTTCTAAGCATACTCCGCGGCATCCTTTCTCATGGTCGGCCAGTAATATCCTGTTCTCAACACCTTCGAGAACAGAGATCTGCCCCTAGTATGGTTGCCACAGTCTCCTTCGTGTATATCCTGAAGTACCTCCTTGGTTTCAGGATCTTCCAAGCACCTTAGGTACGGACCTGCAAGGGATTTCTTATACAAAATATTATTTATAATAGTAAAACGAGATACCTTCATCCTAAAAGCCTTAGGATTTGCATCTTTTGGGATATCTCCTTCTTAAAGATACTTCACAATTGGAGTCATCCAGGATTCAGGATCCTTTTCAGGATATCCATCACTAGGATCCTGGATACATGTTACTTCTTTATCCTGAGATTTGAAATGTTCTATTGCAGGATACAAGATGTGCACTATTGGTATCTGAGTTCCCTCCGGTATCCTGACAGTAGATCCTAAGTTTGCTAGAGCGTCAGCTTCAACATTCTTTTCTCTTGGTACCTGTTCAAGTGTAAACATTTCGAAATATCCTGCTAATTTCTTAACAATTTCAAGATATTTAGCTAACTTTTCACCTTTTACTGCATAAGATCCATTGAAATGGTTAGTAATCAACAGGGAATCAACATATACTTGTAAATATCTAATATTCATATTTTTAGCTAATTCTAATCCTGCTATCAGAGCTTCATATTCTGCTTCATTATTAGTGGCAGGAAACTCACATCTAATGGCCTGGGGTAATATGTCCCCCTGTGGCGATTTTAGTAGTATACCCAAACCTACACCTCTTACATTAGATGCACCGTCAGTATATAGTGTCCAAGATTCTATATTTTCTTCTAGTTGTTGTACTTCTAGGTCTACTTCATTTTGAATATCACTACTGAAATCAGCCACAAAGTCAGCTAAGGCTTGAGACTTTATGGCATTTCTAGGTTCATATACTAGATCATAAGCACTTAATTTTACTGACCACTTAGCCATCCTACCTGACATCTCGGGTTTCCTAAGCACATTTTTAACAGGATAGTTGGTTTTAACATGAATCCTATGTGTTTTAAAATAATGTCTAAGTTTCGTTGATGCCATAACTAGGGCTAATATCATTTTCTCTAAGTGGGAATACCTAGTTTCAGCATCTAATAAACTTTTACTAACATAATAAACAGGATACTGCTGACCTTCGTGATCCTTAACCAAAACAGCACTTACTGCATTCCCTGATACTGCAAGATACAAGGATAATGGTTCACCATCCTCGGGCTTCATCATCAGAGGTGCGGTTGAAAGATATTGCTTTAATTCCTGTAAGGCTACTTCCTGCTTTTCTCCCCATTCGAACCTCTTATTTTTCTTCAGGATATCGTAGAATTCTTTACATTTTTCTGAGGATCTTGATATAAATCTGTTCAATGCCGCTACTCGTCCAGTTAATCTTTGCACATCTTTCATGTTGAATGGTGACTTGATATCCAGGATAGCTTTGATCTGTTCCGGGCTTGCTTCTATACCCCTTTTAGTCACCATGTATCCTAAAAACTTTCCTGCCCCCACTCTAAAATGGCACTTGGCAGGATTTAGTTTCATATTGTACTGGTCCAGGATATCAAATGCTCCTTTAATATCCTGGAGATGATCCTCAGCCTTCTTGGATTTGACTACCATATCGTCAATGTACACCTCCATGGTGTCCCCCAGATTGTCTTTAAACATCATGTTCACCAATCTCTGGTACGTTGCACCTGCATTTTTCATACCAAAAGGCATAGCAGTATAACAGTAAATACCTGTTGGTGTCATGAAAGCAGTATCCTCCTGGTCTGAAGGTTCCATTTGGATCTGCTGGAATCCTGAGGATGCATCCATGAAGGTTAACATCTCATGACCAGCAGTGGCATCCACCATCGAGTCTATATGAGGCAGAGGGAATGGGTCTTTAGGACATGCTTTGTTCAAGTCTGTGTAATCTACACAAACTCTCCATTTCCCATTCTTCTTTTGAACCATGACCACATTTGCTAGCCACTTGGGAAATTTGACTTCCCTGATCATCTTGGACTTCAATAGTCTTTCAACCTCTTCTTGAATAATTACGTTTCGTTCTAGAGCAAACTTCCTTCTCCTTTGCTGGACAGACTTGAAAGACCTGTCAATTCCAAGCTTGTGAGTTATAATATCCTTAGAAATACCTGTCATATCCTCATGCTTCCATGCGAATGTTGATATCCTGCATTTCAAAAAGTTAGTTAACTGATTTTCAATATCCTGAGGGATATTGGCTCCCACGAGCACCGAGATATCTGGATTATTCTGGTCCAGGATAACTTTCTTCACATCCTGTTCTGAAGCCTCCATGATATCCTGGCCTCGCATCTTTAATTGCTATGCTGCACTAGGCTTTGTCAAGGATTTCATCGAAGAAGAATAACACTCCTTCGCTTCCTGTTGATCACTTTCCACCTTAACTACTCCCCAAGGGGTAGGGATCTTGATACATTGATGATAAGTGGAAGGTACAACTTTCATGTCGTGAATCCATGGCCTGCCCAATATAATATTATAGCAGGATAAGGAGTCCATGACACAGAAGCGTTGTATTGAGTTGACCCCTTCAACATACACGGGCAACTTTATCTCCCCTACGGTATTCTTTGCTTCTCCACTTAACCCTACAAGCACAGTGGACTTTGAGGTAATCTCTATCTCGGGGATGTTCATTCTCTTCAAGGTTTCCAATTGGATGATGTTGACTGAGCTGCCATTATCCACCAGTATCCTGCGTACAAAGTGATTAGCAACATATAAAGTTATCACCAGAGCATCATGATGAGGATCCTGGACAGTATCCCTGTCAACACTATCGAACGTGATCATTTTATCAGTCGTGAGGGTCGATATCCTGGTTGGCTTATTCCCCCTTTCGGCATTTGCCTCCTTTGCATGTCTTTTGGCTGCAGAATAAGAAGTTCCGCAGATATCGGACCCTCCTGAGATAAAGTTAATTATCTTGGCATCGGCGGGAGGTGATGCTGCTCGTTCAGGATCCTTCTCAATATCCTGACCCTTATTCTTCTTTCTGCCCAGAAGATCCTTCAGATGTTCTTTGCTTAGTAGGTAGCTTATTTCTTTCCTCGGGGCAATGCAATCCTCAGTAACATGTCCGAAATCCTCATGGAAGGCACACCATTTGGACTTATCCTTCCAATCAGCTTTTTGTTGATTCTTCCGAGGCCACCTGGCTTTATCTCCCAAACCCTGCATAGCATACATTAGTTCAGGTATATTAACAGAAAAACAATATTCTGACAATTCAGGATACTCCTCAGGATCCTCATTTTCAACAGCGTTCACTTTTTTGCTATCATTCCTGTCATATGGCTTAGAACGATATGGTTTGTATGAGGATTCTGACTTCCTGTTAGTTGGTTCATATGTTGAGGATGCATTCATCCTCGCTTGCATTTTCTTATCATCTACCAGCCTGATATATCTCAAGGCCCTATTTCGAGCTTCGTCCAAGTTCCTGCAAGGATTCATCACAAGATCCTGATAAAACTGGGAATCCTTTTGTAGTCCCATCTTGAATGCTTGGACTGCTGTAGCAACATCAAGGTGTGGGATATCCAAGGATTCCTTGTTGAATTTGTTCACATAATCCCTTAGGGATTCTTGAGGCCCCTGTGTTATCCTGTAGAGGTCACTTGTTAGTTTTTCAAAGCTTCTACTACAAGAAAACTGACTATTGAACAAATTAACCAAATGAGCAAATGATGTAATTGAATAAGGTGGAACATTTAGAAGCCATTTCAAGGCTGATCTTGTTAGAGTAGAGCCGAAGCCCTTGCACAAGCATGCTTCCTTAAGTTCTGGCGGGATAGGGTTAATCTCCATCCTCTCCCTATACTGGGCAATATGCTCCTCAGGATCCGTCGTCCCATCATACAGCTTCATGTTAGGAGTCTGGAATCTCTTTGGGATTTCTGCATCACAAATGGGGTGAGCAAAGTGGGATATGTTGTGACTATCCCGGGATACTTCCGGCATAGGCTGCACTATTCCAGGCACACTTGATATCATATCCTTCAACTTTTGAAGCTCTCTGGTTATCGCTGATGTCACGCCTGCATCCTGCAATGATCCAAGATTATTAGTAACAGGGATACTGGTGTTAACAAACAAGTTACCAGCTTGGTGATTCTGGCCATATCCTGGAGCACATCCTGGAGCATATCCTGGATTTCTCACAGTTGACACCCTGACCGAAGAGGGTATTTCAGGAATATGACTCTGGGAATGGCTAGCCACAATATTCCCCCTGTTATCCTCAGTATATACTGCAGAATTGAAGTTTAAAGCTCTTGGTTGCAAGGGAGTGACAGTATCCTCAGCGGGCCTGCTTGAGCTGGATTTCAAGAGTTGTATCTCTCTTATCAGCATTTGGTTGGTCTCCCGCTGCTGCCTTATTTGTTCCTGTACACTACCAAATAAAGTTAGAATTTCTTCATTAGAGGCCAAAATAGGACCAGATCCCTGAATATTCTGAGTGGGAATAACATCCCGAGCCACATGAGTTTCGGTTCCTTGTGAAGAGGCTTGCGTTCTCGGAGGAGGTGGTGGAAGCATCGAACCAATTGTTGCAGATGTTGTAGCAGACATGGTAGAAGAGCTCATGTTTGATCTTGAAACCATTGAAAACGGTTGTGAAAAAGTTTTTGAAAATAAAAAGCCAAGTAATGATTTTAACAAAGCTTTTAGTAGAAATAGCACCACTTGCCCCACGGTGGGCGCCAAATTGTTTTGGTCAAAAATTACCGAAGCAATTTAGTGATCAAATTAGTTAAGTGAGGTAGTGTGCTAAAATTATGTGTGAAAAATATGTTAACCAAGTTAGTTATAAAAACAGTTTCAGGATACGGCTCAAGATATAGAGTTGTATCTATAATCAAACAATGAGCAAAAATGTAAAGGTTGACGCGTGATGTACGAGGAAAGCCCTTGATCAATCTAGATCTCTGGCATAAAACCTCGGGAGCTGACAATCGTCGGCTGCCTTGTTCTTCTTATTGCTTGAATAACAGGATACAATGCAGGATATGATACGGATCAACTAAGTGTTACAATGCGATTCGAGTACAAGTGAGTGTTTGTGAGTGGTTACAGGTGGTAGAGAGCAAGAGTGTACGAGTATTGTGTGTGTGAAAGTTGTGTGTTCCTATGATCTGTGCATTCCTTTATATAGTAAAAGGAAATAACTAACTATGCTAAAAATCCGGGATATTATGCTAAAAATTCGGGATACTGAGATTATTTCCTTTCTGAACGTTGCCAGGCTGTATCAACTCGTTTTCCACGCGCATTCCAACTATAACTCCGGGATTTAAGCTTCCATAACCGTTATAACATTAATATCTTTGACCAATCTTCGTAACCTTCCATAAAACACGTCAATCTTCAATGCTGACCATTACAAGAGCTATTTTTCCGCCATCAACGTCTTTATCCTAACCAATTTGAGCGGGTCTTCAGGATGACTTGGTCTTCATGAACGTTAGTCCCTTATAGCCAACGTTTACAAGCAAATTGTTAGTAATAGTCAGGATACTGCCTCAGGATGTTACCAATATCCTGGTCCGGTATCCTGATCACATACAACTAATAGAAAATCAAGATACAAAGTCAGGATATGAGCTCAGAATTTCACCCATAACAACAGTATTCAGATAATTCAGGATATTCTTCAGGATCCTCGTCTTCAACAGCATTCACTTTCTTGTTATCATTTCTGCCATATGGCTTGGAGCGATATGGTTTATACAAGGATTCTGATTTCCTATTGGTTGATTCGTAGGTTGAGGTGGAATTCATCCTCTCTTGAATCTTTTTGTCATCTTCCAAGCGAATATATCTTAAGGCCCTGTTACGAGCTTCGTCCAGATTCCTGCAGGGATTCATTACAAGATCCTGATAAAACTGGGAATCCTTTTGTAACCCCATCTTAAAAGCCTGCACAGTGGTCACAACATCAAGATGTGGGATATCCAAGGATTCTCGACTAAACTTGTTCACATAATCCATCAAGGATTCCTGAGGTCCTTGAGTTATCCTATAAAGATCACTGGTTAGTTTTTCAAAACTCCGGCTGCAAGAAAATTGACTATTAAATAAATTAACCAAATGAGCAAACGAAGTAATTGAGTGAGGAGGAACATTTAACAGCCATTTTAAGGCTGATCCTGTTAGGGTAGATCTGAATCCCTTGCACAAGCATGCTTCCTTGAGCTCCGGAGGGATAGGGTTAATCTCCATTCTTTCCCTATACTGAGCAATATGCTCTTCAGGATCCGTAGTCCCATCATAGAGCTTCATGTTGGGGGTTTGAAATCTCTTTGGGATTTCAGCATCACAGATGGGATATGCAAAGCGGGATATCCTGTGGCTGTCTTGGGATACTTCCGAAATTGGCTGAACCACTCCAGGTACACTGGATATCATGTCCTTCAATTTCTGAAGCTCCCTAGTAAATGTTGACGTCATACCTGCATCCTGCAAGGACCCATTATTGTTAGTAGCAAGAGTATTATTATTTGACATGTTACCGGTCTGAGGATTCAGGCCATATCCTGAAGCATATCCTGAGCTCCTCACAGTTGACATCCTGACCGAGGAGGGTATCTCAGGAATATGATTCTGAGAATGGCTTGGCACGATATTCCCCCGGTTATCTTCAGTGTAAACTGCAGAACTGAAGTTCAAAGCTCTAGGCTGCAAATGAGTGACAGTTTCTTCAGCAGGTCTACTTGGGCCGGATTTCAAGAGTTGTATCTCTCTCATTAGCATCCGATTAGTTTCCTGCTACTGCCTCATCTGTTCCTGTACACTACCAAACAAATTCAGAATTTCATCATTAGAAGCCAAAACAGGACCAGATCCCTGAGTAGTGGGAGCGGGGATAACATCCCGAGCCACATGACTTTCAGTTCCATGTGAAGAAGTTTGCATTCGTGGAGGAGGAGGTGGAAGCACCGAACCAATTGTTGCAGAGGTTGTAGCAGACATGGTGGAAGAGCTCATGTTTGATCTCGAGGCCATTGAAAACAATGTAGTAAAAAGTTTTGACAATAGAAATCCGAGTAATGATTTTACTAAAGTTTTTAGCAAAAATAGCACCACTTGCCCCACGGTGGGCGCCAAATTGTTTTGGTCAAAAATTACCGAAGCAATTAAGTGATCAAATTAGTTAAGTGAGGTAGTGTGCTAGAAATGAGTGTCGAAAATATGTTAATCAAGTTAATTGCAAAAACAGTTTCAGGATACGGCTCAGGATATTGAGCTGTATCTATGATCAAACTATGAGCAAAAAAGTAACGGTTGACACGTGATGTACGAGGAAAACCCTTGATCAATCTAGATCGCCGGCACAAAACCTCGGGAGCTGACATTCGCAGCTGCCTTGTTCTTCTATTGCTTTAAATCTCAGGATACAGTGCAGGATGTGATGCGAATCAACTAGGTGTTACAATGTAATTCAATTATAAGTGTTTGTGTGTAGTGACTGCTGAAAGCTAAAGAGCAAAAGTGTTCGAAAGTGTGTGTGAAAGTTGCGTGCCTTAATCTGATCCGCCCCCATCTATTTATAGTAAAATAAATGCAACAAACTATCCTAATAAACCGGGATCCGGTGAATATTCCCCACTCGAACGTTATAGACCTGGTCTTTCGGGTTCAACGTCTCTCACATAACAGATACACCCGAGTCTTGAGGAGAAGAAGTCCATCTGACCGTTAGTAACCCACAGCCTCTAACCTGCACGTGGTTAATTTAGTTAACACCAGGATATGGCCCAGGATGATACCAATATCCTAATCCAGTATCCTGATCACAAGTAAACAACCAAAAGCAGGATATTAGTCAGGATATATATATACTCAGTAAATGGCCCATAACACTAGTGTACATTGAAAAACACGTATTTTAGCGATTCGGTAACGTTTTTGGGCGTCGGAAGTCATGTATGACTAACCAAACACCAAGTAAACTTAATATAAGTTAAAATACTTATGTTTATAGCAAAAATATCAGTTTGGTTACTGATCTAAAACAGTTTTATAAAAATCATCCGAAAAGCCGATTTTTAACCGTTTTACCGCATAGTTTTGCATCAAACGTTACCATAACCATCCCAAATTGTAACGACTTGATATTTTAACATAACCCATGTTATTTACTGAATAAAATAGTGGTTATACTCATGATAGTGCAGGTCTCACATAAACCACATAAATCATGCAAATTTCACATATTTTACAACTTTCTAAGCTATATGTACAACAAGCAAAGCTATCAAACCTATGACAAAGTTTCATGCCATTATAATATACCAAATAATGTTATTTTTAGTGTTTATAATCTGTTCTAAAACATTTTTGTCATACAATCATTTTTCATCATTTCTTGAACTTTAAATCAACATGCATGCTTATGTACAAGTATCTAAAGCACACTTATCATATCATCATCATTTCATATGAACTTAAATGCATCAAACATGTAATTTATTCATGTTTACTTACTGATTTGAATGGACATTTATCATATCATGCATAAATCCTCAAACACTTGCATTTTAACTATCATTCAAGAACATGCAACAATTTAAAAATTGTCAAACATGTCTAGTAAATTTTCGGCCATTTACATGTCAATATACTAACATTATTTCAAATTATAACTCATGATTCAATCACTCCTTTATATCTCTAACATATTTTCACATAATCTTGTTCATGCAAGCAAACATCCTAAACAAGTATTTATCAAAAAATCAAACTAAATCTCATACACATACATACCTACGGCTATGTATACACACATATGTACTTGCCTTTTTATTTTGTGTAAAAACCCATTTCCTTTTTGTTTCAAGTTCGTGAAAAATCCAAGAACCTTGAGAAACTTCTATCATCATCAACAACACCAAAAATCAAGAACAAGGATTTAAACATAAATTTTATACCTTCAAGATTTTGATGGTTTTTTTACAAGGTGTGATGATATGGAGCTTGGTTCTTGCTTGGAATTACTTGAAAACACCTTAGAATCTTCAAAAGTGCAAGGAAACACCTTGGAAGAGACTTGGATCTTGATGAAGATGATTAAAAACGAAAAGGGAAGGGATGAAGGGGGTGTTCGGTCGCAAGTTTAAGAGGGAGAGAAAGAGAAGTGATAATGTGTCTTGGTTTGAGAAAATTGTGCAAGATATAGAGACATGATGTAATTTCCAAGGCTACATGCATCATGCATGGAGGACATGTAGCCAAAAAGGTGGCATTCTCTACATGCATACACGAATACACACATGTATATATATGCATATTTATATAAATAAATCATATGTAGGGTAGAAACTGGTATTTAACTGGATACCGGGTATTTTATCTAGCGTTTTATTCCCGGTTTATGGCGTTTTAAATTATTTTTATCATTATATAAAAATAAACTCACCAAATTATTACTGAAATAAATATCAGTTACCGAGACTGGCTGTGTTGTCTGCGTTTCGCAGTGTACGCGTTGTGTTGCGTAGTAACACGCGGTACGCGCTTAAGCTTGAAAAATAACGTTTTTAAACGTTTTAATTTATTTTTCAACACGAACATGATTAAAAATAAAATATTAATCATAACAGAATATTTTTAGGATTTAAATATTATCCGGGCGGTCACCAACGTTTGTTTCGCAGTTTTGCCACAAATAGTTCTAAAGTTCAAACAAACATGTCTTTGCCATACCGAATCCTTCGAAACTTATTTCTAGGTTATGTAAAGGGTATTTAGGGTATGTTTGGCTTATGTCACTATTCCGGAGTGTACGTCGCGTTAAAGTGATTACGTTTACGTAATGTTTTACGATTTCACTTCTAGAACAGGTTTGAGAATTCGGAATTGAACAATGATTGAAAACGTGTAAATATCACAAATAATTAAACGAAAATTGGAATTAAAACACCATATTATATTAAATACAGAATTGTTCGGAACAGTACAAGGATTAAAATACACAGGTGTCACATCTAGTGGTTCAGGAAAGGATAATTCCAGGGTTGGCAAGAGTAGTTCTGGGAAGAAGACTCACGGTGATGAGTAGAGAAAGTGCACCAGATGTGGTCGAACTGGGCATGTTACTCGCGTGTACTATGCTAAGAGTACGTTGGAGGGAGTTAATCTCGAGTGATGCTACGAGTACGGAGAGCAGGGACATTTAAAGTGAGATTGTCAGAATGCCAGGGACAGAGCGTTCGAGCTGAATGCTGGGAAGGCATGTGATGATCCTACAGTTGTTACCGGTACATTCTTGATCAATAACCATTCTGCGTTTGTACGGCTTGATACTGGAGCTGACTTGAGTTTTGTTTCAAAACTTTGAACCGTTTCTGTGTTCTTCAAAAAGTATGCTAAGTAAAAAGTACTTGATAGAACTAGCAAATGGTAAATTGATAGAGACTAGCGAAGTCGTTCATGGTTGTAGTATTCGGTTAGGCGATCATAGTTTTAGTATCAATTTATTACCAGTGGAGCTAGGTAGTTTCGATGTAGTTGTTGATATGGATTGGCTATCCAAGAATAAAGCTGAGATTATTTGTTCAGAGAAACAAGTGAGGATACCTCGTCTTGGTGGTGGTGAAGCTATAGTTGTTCACGGTGACCGATCTAGTCGAGTATCGAGAGTGGTTAGTGTTATGAAGATGCACAAGATGCTGCGTAAGGGCTATCCTGCGTTCTTAGTTAATGTAGTGGATACGAAGGTTGAAGGTAGAAAGATCGAAGAGATTCCTATAGTTCATGATTATCCGGAAGTCTTCCCTGAAGACTTGCCTGGATTGCCCCTTGCGAGATATATCAAGTTTAGAATTGATCTGGTACCTGGTGCTGCACCGATCGCAAAATCTCCTTATAGATTAGCACCATCAGAAATGAAAGATTTGTCGAATCAGCTTTAAGAGCTACTAGACAAAGGTTTCATTCGACCAAGCTTTTCGCCTTGGGGTGCACCTGTCACACCCTGACTTTTGCGAAAGCGTATGATGTGTGATGTTGGTGCATACGTCTGTCGACTTCATCTTGTATCGAGTCTTGTATTAGATTAGAAAGATCAGGGCACGTAGTTCGAGAAAAATGTCAAATATAGGTTTGAAGGTAATTTTGCACGAAATTACAGATTGTAATTTCGCACGAAATTAACTCTTGGTAATTTTGCACGAAATAGTAATTTCGTGTGAATGTAATTTCTCTTGAATAGGTTCATGCGAAATTAGCCTGCCTATAAATAGATGTCTTGTGATTTCGTTTGAGGGAGTTCTAGATATTCCGGTTAGAGAGCCGAAGTGCTGCTAAAGTGTCTACTCGCTGTAAAAAGTTGTTATATCAATCAAAAGACAATTTAAAGTGATTTGCAAGCTGAATCAACTCGATACGTCTATTACCTCCTTTCGTATTGAGCAAAAACTCTTCTAAACGACTCGTTTGGTCGGTAAAACGATCCTACATGTGGTATCAGAGCTCAGGAGGAAGAGTTCTTACCAATTCAGCTTAAAATTCTGATTTCTACACCTTCTTTTCAAAATTAACCGTGAAATCTTGGTTAAAATGTCTTGAATTTCACATATTATATGTGAAACAGTGTTTTAACAAAGCCTTGAAAGTTTCAGATCTAAAATCGGACAAAAACTTGATCAATTTTGGTAAAAATAGCTCGAGATGATGACATCAGCAGTATTTCGCACGATATAAGCTTTATTTCGCACCAGTTTGTAATTTCGTTTGAGAGTTTCACACGAAATCAGCTTATTTCGCATCAACTGGTATTTCGTTTGGTTATTTTGCACGAAATCAGGTATTTCGTGTGAAAAGGGTATTTCGCGTGAAGTTGGTATTTCGCTTGAGTTGGTATTTTGTGTGAAGAGGTTATTTCGCTTGAAAGGTTATTTCACACCAGTTGTGTATTTCGCTTGAGTTTGGTATTTCGTTTGAGAGACTGTTTTTGTGAAACTTGTTACCAAATCATGGAAGAGGAATTTTATAACGCGTTTGCTACTGCCCCGACTACTCCAGCTGCCATTGTTCAAAACATGAACATGGAAAACGAAACTGGAACTTTACAAAAACCCCCGAAACACATGGGAATTGAGGAGTATTATGGATGGAAAGATCGGTTTGAAAACTGGGTTCAAGCTACTCATTTGAGATCTTGGGAGTGTATTGAGAAAAAGTATGTTAAGCCACGTACAGATTTGGGAGTTATCAAAACAATTTCTGAATTTACGGACAAAGAACGAGATATGTACAAAGCGAAAAGATGATGATCAGTCTGCTTCAGCAAGCTGTGAAAGATTACATCTTTATTTTGCTTCAACATGACAATACTTCACGTTCGATTTTGGAAGCACTTTGAATCAAGTTTGAGGGAAGTGAGAAGATGACCAGGAGCAAGAAAGCTTTGCTAAAGAAATAATTTGATTTGTTTTCGAGTTTGCCGGGTGAATCATCAAAGAAGCTAATTGAAAGATATTGCCACTTAGTACGATCTATGTCTTTGTTAGAAATTGTCAAAGATCAAGAAGAATGGGTCGTTAAGTTAGCTGATGCTTTACCTCAGAAAGAGTGGGGTACATATTTGATGATCTTGAAGAATACTAGAGAATATGACAAACTGATAATTTCCCAGTTCATTGAAAAGATTGAGGGACAAGATCTGGAACAGCAAAAGATTGCAAGAATGAATAGTCCGAGTGGTCAACAAGATGTCAAAATGTATTACAAAGGAAGTGTTCAAGAGGTTGAAGCTAGTCCAAAAGTCCAAACTTCTTTTAGTGCTGAAAACTCATCTAGATCTGTTAATCAAAGTTCAAGCAGCAGCAGTGGATTTTCTTCATATCCAAGTGTTAATCCAAAGAGTTCAACCTTAAATCATCAGTTCCAAAGCTCAAATAGCAGTAATGGTCAAGTTTTAAATTGTAACATCGCGTTGCATCTTCAGAATGGTCAAAATTTCTCTGAAGAGGTCGTTAAAGGGCACATGTCATTACTTGCTACAGTGTTAGAATCATATGAAAGGTTGGTTACAAGAAGGATTGGTAATCCTATGCTGACGAAAGTGGATTATGATCAGATAGATGCAAAAGAGATGGAGCTTATAGACATTAAATGGTGTTTAGCTAGTGTTTTGAGAAGAGCTGAAAAATTCAAGATGATTACAGGGAGAGATGATTTTAGGGATGCTAATGTTTCAACTTTGGGTTTTGATAAATCTAAAGTTATTTGTTTTCGATGCAGGGAGAAAGGTCATTTCAAGAGAGAATGTAAAAATCGAGAAGCAAGTGGAGCACAGAATCCGTTTGGTAGCAATGATTATTATCGGAAAGCCATTTATCATCAAGTTGCTCATCAACCGTATCAACAAAAGGAACCACAAAGTGCTCATGCTAAAATGATCGTAGAAGCAAATAAGAAAGCTTATTATGTTATAATCGATCAAGATGATGAGAAAGTGGCTGAAGGTTTCAGTTGGGACAAATACATTCCACCTGACTCCAAAGTGGCAGCTCTCACTGCACAAATCATTCAAGAGCCTGTATTTGATCAATCATCATCTGTTGATAGTGATGATGAAGAGGAGACACAAATAAACATTGGAAAATCTATGCTATCTCCTGAAAGTTTTCAATTTTATTTTGCAGATAGATTGGAGAAGCTGAAGGAGAGACGGGCAGCAAAAGAACAGATAAAGATGAAATATGAGAGTGTTATTCAAAGAGGAAAATCTGAACAAAATGAAGAAGTTTACGTTGATGAGAAGATGGTTGATACTGAGAAGGTGATTGAAGTTGAGAAAG
>JARYGA010025931.1:0-45193 GCA_030545235.1 Helianthus tuberosus | reverse complement strand
AAACGGGTCACAATGGGTCGTAAGCACATAGGTTAGGTTTCATTGTAGTATGTAGGCTTTGTTAAACCACATTACATGAGTCCCATACTCATTTGGTTTACAAGCCCTCATTCTATCCGATCCTCCGACATAGGTCCGGTTTGTTAACGTAGTTACCTATATTAGGTGCCGTTTAATCCCGTGATTTTCTAGCTTTGCTTGGTGGTTATCCTAGGACTATTGAGCAATCTCAGGTGAGTACATAGACCCCTCTTTTACTGTTTTCAAACTGTTTTGGGGTGAAACACATGTGCCTACTTGTTACTTTCGTGCTTTCCTGTTTTCACATCATATACTTGCTATGTTCATTAGTACATTTATAGTACATGATTTACATTACATTGTTTCGCTATGTATGTTTACTTAGCATACTTAGTACATTGTTTTACTTTACATTTCTGTTATGTATGTTGACTGAGCATGCTAGCACATTGATTTACATTACATTAGTCACATATGTTTACTCAAAATATGGACACATTGTTTTACATTGCATTTTGTTGCATATGCTCATCCAGCATATGAACACATTATATTATATTTTGAACCGTTTGTAACTATTTGACTATGTAAACTGTTGTAACTACTTGACTATGTGAACCGTTGTAACTATTTGACTATGTGAACCGTTGTAACCATTTGATTATGAACCGTTTGTAACTGTTGAACCATGTGAACCGTATTTGGCCATCCATAAATATTTCTACAATTGTTAAACATTTCATCTTTGTGGTTGTTTGGGTAAGTGATTTAAGTAACTAGGCGACGTGTAATACGATAAAAACATGGTGGATACGCCGCTGGTACTTCCTATATATAAGTGCTCTTAAGGTATTACATATCGTAGCGTTATTTAAACCATTTCAGTCTAGACATATTACATCTATAATACAATCTTCACATAAACATCGTTTTACAAATAACTTAACTTATACAAACCCATTTTACTTGGTTATTCAATTAACCATACGTTATTCTTTTATACATATATATATATATATATATATCATTTGGTTTATTTATCACTTTTCAAATGATTTATGAAAAGGAACACTCAACAAGATTCATGGCTACTTTTTATTAAACAGTTTCTTTAAACTCAAGTCATGAATCCTATTTTCACAAAACCTATGTATCTCACAGGCATTTTTATGGTGACGTACCTATTTTCACATGTGTTTTCAGGAGCTGTTGCAGAGGATGATCAAGTCAAACATAGGCAGACCCGTGCCTTAGCAACTTAAAATGAAGCTAGAACTAGTTTAATTATGTCATGTACTCTTTGTTTCTTGTTTAAGACAATGTAACTCTCTTGTTTGATAAATAAAACGTAACTTTAATTTCCATGGCTGTGAAACAATTAATTTTGTTACAACACTCACCGACGTTTCCGCCACGTTTCGTTGTTTTACGTGGTCGGGGTGTGACAGAAAAGTTGATATCAGAGCCAATGGTTATAGGGAACTAGGTTATTAGTAATGCTTTGACCTAGACTATAACCTTCCTAGGACCCTAACGCGAGTTTACTTGCGTTTAGTCATAAAATAATACCGTTGCCTATCTTTAGGCAGCAACCACAACGAGAACATCAATTCCGAATCCGCTTTGAAAATTAATCATCTGTTTTTGGATGATTGATTACTAGGTTTTGAACCCTCTGTTATATGGTTTTGAACCCCTTTGAGTTTTCAAAATCTCGTCAAAAGTTTTGGGTCCTAAATAGTGTGAACACGTGCAAACTGGAAGAGTGAATGCCTGTACCCTGGGTTTTCTATCTAAGGCTATAGTGTTCGTACAAATCCACATAATCGGACCAGTCACTCTTACCTGGGAACTCTTGGGGTGAGTTTCCACTTATAGGCGAGCATGTCTTCGCGATACATTATGAGGACCTACTTGCTTTATTTCAGCCTTTGTGTGCCGTTTGTTTTCTTCGTGGTTCAAACAAATGACCATCACCCATGATTTTGGTCAGTAATTATAACATCCTATTCTTACCCAATGCCATTTCATTTGTTTTCTCTCTTATTTTCCCCTTTTTAGAATGCCTCCTCGACGCGACAATCAGATAGCGAATGCTGAACTGGCAGAAATCATCGCGCAGCAAATGGCTACTGCTTTCCCAAATCTTATTGCTCAACTGAGCCAAGCCAACAAGAACAATAATGCTCAGAGTTTCAATTCGGCTAAGCCACTCAAGTTTAGTGGTTCTGAAGGAGCAACTGGGCTCCTAAAATGGTTCGAGAGCACTGAGAGTACGTTTCGTCACGTTCAGTGTCCTGATAATCGCAAGGTCGAGTTTGCTTCCAGTGTGTTTCTGAAGAGGGCTCTTACATGGTGGAATGGGGTTATGAGAGACCGTGGTGCTGAGGTTACTTTAGCACAGACTTGGGCCGAGCTTAGGGCCCTTATGATGAAGGAGTTCTGTCCTCGTCATGAACTGAGGGCTTTAGAAAGGGAATTTGACGATCTTAAGCAAGATAGCGGTGAGCATCGAGCCTACACGGACCGTTATGAGGAGTTAAGTCTGTTATGCCCAAACATGGTCACGCCTTTGGATAAGGCAATCGAAAAGTACAATGATGACCTCCCTGACTCAATACAAGACATTGTGACTGGTAGCAACCCTACTACAGTTAGACAGGCCATTGAGCTAGCTGCAACCTTGACTGAATCTCATATCAGGAAAAGTAAACTTTTTCGAAAGGGTGACAAGAAACCAATCGAGGAATCAAAGACCATGGATGAACAGACTGAATCCTCCAAGAAGTTAAAGAAGCGAAAGGCTTCTCAGAACTTCGCCTTAGTTGCTCACAACGGTCAAGCCGTCCCCAACCAGCTCAACCCCCTGCTAGAAAGCCATACAACGGAACTGCACCCTTGTGCAATCAATGTAACCTTCATCATCATGCTGGTGTGAAGTGCCGCAAATGCCAAGTTTGTGAACTTATAAGTCATACAGCAAGAGTTTGCCGAACCGCAGCAGCACCAAAACAAGCTGGCAACAATCCTGCTCAAGCTCGTTTTCCACCGAGGTCTGGCTACAACTGTGGCGAGATGGGCCATTTTCGTAGGAATTGCCCAAGGCTTGCTAATGCAAATCCAACGCAGGGATGAGTATCTGACCAACAGAAGACAACGATGTTTAGAAAATAATCAAGCCTTGTGTATTATTTTCTTTTGTTGTCACGATCTATGAAACAACTGTTGTTGTTATTGTTGTTTATAAATAAATCCTTTATTTACATTGCAATGTACAAATGTGGTTGCATGAATAAACAACATATCCCCTACAATACCGACAATTAAGGAACCGCATTCCTCCCATCTTTTGATTTCTTGTGATTTCCACGTAGAACCTAAGTACACGTCTTTTCCAAAGAAACAAAGTACAAGGCGCAAGATACAACACTGGGCGAATACCCAATATACCACTATAAATCCTTAATAGGGTACCTAAGGGTATTTCCGTAAGTCCTTAATTATTGTGTACCTTAATTCGAATATTATGATACCTGGTAATCAGAAATCGAATTTTTGGAAGATCACCCTATTTTCAGATAGATTCTTGAGGACGTTGGAGTCCATCGACTGGGTTCCTGGTGTACCTTGAATACCCATGTTCAAATCGACATCAAGTTAATAACAATTAATAACAAGATGATAACAAATTTATATCCAAGAAAACAATTATGTGCTTATGTGTTGATGTGTTGACCTAATTTTATGTTGTCTCGACCTTGTTCAAATTCTATCCCCTTCACATTATAAAACAAACTGTGATTACTATGCAAGGAATTACATAATTATGGATGCATACATAATTATGGAATTTAGTGAATAGAAATCACAGCAAGTTCTGTCATGTGTCTAGACTTAACCCTATTCATTTCCATTTCTGATGAAGCATCCGTTGAGGAAAAATGAACTAGCTATTCATTTTTCACTTTTGAAAGAATATCCATTGAGGGAAATGAATATCCGTTTGTTTAATCCTTCATTTCCAATTCTGAAGAATACCCGTTGAAGAAAATGACTCCGTTTGTTCATTTTCGTTCTGAAGAGTATCCGTCGAGGGAAATGAATATCCGTTTGTTAATCCTTCATTTCGAATTCTGAAGAATACCCGTTGAAGAAAATGACTCCGTTTGTTCATTTTCGTTCTGAAGAGTATCCGTCGAGGGAAATGAATATCCGTTTGTTTAGTCCTTCATTCCCGTTTCTGACGAAGAACCCGTTAAGGAAAATGAATCATCCATTCATTCTCGCTTCTGAAGAATATCCATTGAGGGAAATGAATATCCGTTGTTAAATCCTTCATTCCCAATTCTGAGGAATACCCGTTGAGGAAAATGACTCCGTTTGTTCATTTTCGTTCTAAAGAATATCCGTTGAGGGAAATGAATATCCGTTTATTAAATCCTTCATTTTCCATTTTCGAAGAACCCGTTGAGGAAAATAACTTCGTTCGTTCATTTTCACTTCTGAAGAATATCCGTTGAGGAAAATGACAGGATTTTGCCTTGCATATCTTTGATGACCATCTGACACAAAGTCACAGACAGACTCCAACGAATAAATTTCGGGACGAAATTTCTTAAAGTAGGGCAGACTGTGACACCTGTGTCTCTACGACTATCAAAAAAATACCAAACCAATGAAATATTGTATTTCATACTTGGGATCTGTAGAAATATGTGTATCGTTTGCACATATCAATTTTTGTTCAATTTCAAATTCTACATCGCTTTCTGGAGAGTTATACGCCAACTGGTGCATAAATGTAATCAGTTTAATGCGACAAACACTCCGGAACATCAACATAGGCTTAAATAACCTTTACATAACTTAGAAATAAGTTTTGAAGGCTTTGGTGTGGCAAAATCAAGTTTAATCGCTTACAGGGACTTAATTCGACAAACTACGAAAGTACGATGATTCGTACTGAAACAGACATTCCAGGACATGAGCATAAGTTAAACATACCATAAATATCCTTTACATAGCTTAGAAATAGGCTTCGAGGGGTTCGGTGTGCTAAAATAAACTTTTGGGTCATTCCGTGACTAAAAGCGTAAAAAAGTGCACAAGTTTGCATTTTCGCGCATAACTTACATTCTGAATACATCCGGACATCCAAAAATTTATGTAAACACTAAAATATTTTATTTTAGTGTTTGGCATGAGAAAAATCCATTCGTCGCGCAATTTGGATCGTTTTTCGCGCTTATGCGCATTCCGTCGTAATTAAGCGAACATCGCGATCATACGACCAAACAAACCAACATCCGGCATATTTTTGAGCATGTTTCATGTCCACAATGTTTAGGCATCATTTTAGTAAAGATGGCTTAACGGGCCTTAAACATGTCAGAAATGAGCTTATAACACAACAGGGACTGAAACTGTCATTTTTGAAAGTTATTTTCTGATCAAACTGCCCAGGCGGGGCGCGTAAGGTTTGACCATACCTTACGTGGGCCGTGAGGCCCTCCCAGATCAGCAAAACTTGTTTTAACAGCTGTTATGCACTCCAAACCCACATGCAAATGGTATTTCCCAATACTAGGGGCTCAAATGGTTTTGTAAAACCATGGGCTTGAGGTGTATGGATGAGATTGAAGCACGGTTTTCGAGGAACGATCTTAACGGTCCTAAAATCCTATAAATACCCCCATGATCTCATTTGCAAAACCCACACCTTTGAATCTGAATTTGTTCTCTAAGTTGATGTGTTTAACACTTCATACCTGAGAATATTCGGATCAAAACTTCCGTTCTTGGACCCGTTGTAAGTCCTCTTTCGTTCTTTTAGCGTTTCTGCATTGTTAGCGTCTTCTACGTTGACCAGTTTATGGTCAACACTAAGTTCGGTTGAACTTCGCAACGTGAGCGTAATCACGATGGTTATAGTCCCTTGTGACTATACCTACTTATTACCACGTTATCTAGGCTCAGTGACGAGTCGTAGTTTCGGCCAAAATGCGTATTCTCGCGTATTTTGTAACCAAACTACTTTTAGGTATCAAAACCGTTTTCTTGATACCAAACTTTTTTTCTAACTTAGTTAAACATGTTCTAAGATGTTTAGCTCGTCGCTTTTAGTTTTGTGCTTGTCTAGGGTCGTAAAGGTGAGCGATCTGAACAATCGCTTATAGTTTCGAACCCGACCCGTTTGGTCGATCATTAGGATCCGACTAAACACATTAGGTGACCATAGTTGTATAGGCAATAACCTTCCGAGGTTATACCTTGTGGTCACGACGTTTAGTTAGTTGTATGATAGGTAGTATATATGCCTTAGATAAATTACCAAAATGCCCTTTTACGCCCAAAATTCATTTTAAGCATATGTAACATAATTTTTTACATCTAAATTGTTTTGGCAACAATATTAGACATGTTGAGGCATATTTTACTTATCATAGGACTAGTTAGGCGTTCCGAACGCGTTTTACGCGAACGACACGTTAAAGTAGCATAAGCTACCTAAACGGGTCGCAATGGGTCGTAAGCACATAGGTTAGGTTTCATTGTAGTATGTAGGCTTTGTTAAACCACATTACATGAGTCCCATACTCATTTGGTTTACAATCCCTCATTCTATCCGATCCTCCGACATAGGTCCGGTTTGTTAACGTAGTTACCTATATTAGGTGTCGTTTGATCCCGTGATCTTCTAGCTTTGCTTGGTGGTTATCCTAGGACTATTGAGCAATCTCAGGTGAGTACATAGACCCCTCTTTTACTGTTTTCTAAACTGTTTTGGGGGTGAAACACATGTGCCTACTTGTTACTTTCGTGCTTTCCTGTTTTCACATCATATACTTGCTATGTTCATTAGTACATTTATAGTACATGATTTACATTACATTGTTTCGCTATGTATGTTTACTTAGCATACTTAGTACATTGTTTTACTTTACATTTCTGCTATGTATGTTGACTGAGCATGCTAGCACATTGATTTACATTACATTAGTCGCCTATGTTTACTCAAAATATGGACACATTGTTTTACATTGCATTTTGTTGCATATGCTCATCCAGCATATGAACACATTATATTATATTTTGAACCGTTTGTAACTATTTGACTATGTAAACCGTTGTAACTACTTGACTATGTGAACCGTTGTAACCATTTGATTATGAACCGTTTGTAACTGTTGAACCGTGTGAACCGTATTTGGCCATACATAAACATTTCTACAATTGTTAAACATTTCATCTTGGTGGTTGTTTGGGTAAGTGATTTAAGTAACGAGGCGACGTGTAATACGATAAAAACATGGTGGATACGCCGCTGGTACTTCCTATATATAAGTGCTCTTATGCTATTACATATCGTAGCGTTCTTTAAACCATTTCAGTTTAGACATATTACATCTATAATACAATCTTCACATAAACATCGTTTTACAAATAACTTAACTTATACAAACCCATTTTACTTGGTTATTCAATTAACCATACGTTATTCTTTTATAAATATATATATATCATTTGGTTTATTTATCACTTTTCAAATGATTTATGAAAGGGAACACTCAACAAGATTCATGGCTACTTTTTATTAAACAGTTTCTTTAAACTCAAGTCATGAATCCTATTTTCACAAAACCTATGTATCTCACAGGCATTTTTATGCTGACGTACCTATTTTCACATGTGTTTTCAGGAGCTGTTGCATAGGATGATCAAGTCAAACATAGGCGGACCCATGCCTTAGCAACTTAAATTGAAGCTAGAACTAGTTTAATTATGTCATGTACTCTTTGTTTCTTGTTTAAGACAATGTAACTCTCTTGTTTGATAAATAAAACGTAACTTTAATTTCCATGGTTGTGAAACAATTAATTCTGTTACAACACTCCCCGATGTTTCTGCCACGTTTCGTTGTTTTACGTGGTCGGGGTGTGACAAATACCTTGTTTGATTACAAGACTCGATAATAGAAAACCTTATTTTTGAAAAGTGTTTAGTATTGCAATATGATTAACCAGCTCAAACTAAGTTGGTTATAGTTTATAAAATCTCGTTGCCATGAATCTTAATCCAAAACATTTGTTTAAGTAAACCAATTTGTAAATCGTTGTTGGGATTGAACCCTACAGAGGAACAGATGATGTAAAGCCAAAACTGGTTCAGAACAGTGGATCCAAAATAAGCAGATGTTTTATACTTAATCTTTCCCCTTGAATGTGGCCTAACATCTGCTGACATCTAAGTACTGTCCTCCTACAACAGCTGCTGGTCTACAACAACTGCTATACTCTAAACACTGATGAAGATAAAGTATTGTTGGCCAATCTACTGATGTGTTACAAGCACTGATAAGACCAAAGCACTGCTCCTACAAAGAACTGATCATCCTTTGAAGAAAACATTGTTTACTCAACATCAGCGTTTAGGATACAGCAGTGGAATGAAGTAACAGTTGTTTGCTTTATTCATTAAATTGTATTATAATCAGTAGTTTAAAAGCAGTGTTTGTATAAGAACAGTTGTTAGAGGTTGTTAGGTTGTTAAATGTCACTTTCATGGTGACGTCAGCTAAGATGCTTCAGTGGTTTGATTTGTACTATAAATAGAACAGTTTGCACTGTTCTATTTAAGGAGTTTTTCTCTTTTAACTCAGTCATCTTGTTTGATCAACCATGGAGCTCATGCTGAGGGGGAGTTTTAGTATGTAAGCATGCTTTGTAATCTTTTGATTGTAATCTTTCGACTAATGAGAAGCATTTGTTTACTGAAAACTATTTCTTCCTGATTGTGTTGTAAAGTTTGTTTCCATTTCCACTGCATTTGATCTATCTTATATTCATCTATTTCTTCATATTTATCAAACAAACACAATCATGAGAGCCTCCGATCCTAACAGTTGGTATCAGAGCAAGGACAGTCAAACTTGATCTAACAATCATTTTGTCATACTTGGTCAAACATTTTGTCATCCATCAACCATGAACAATCACTGTATGAGGAAGTTCAGGGAACAAAGGTACCACCAGTTTGATTATTAATAAAGTGTCACACCCTGACTTTTGCGAAAGCGTGATTATGGAGTGACCTTTTTAATACCAATGCATTCAATCATAACAACAACTATATGATAAAACCATAGATCATCATCCATTAAATAGATTTGAAAACATCACAAACATCATTGTTTAAGCAAGACTCCAAATTCAAGTTTTACAAACCATACGAATTGTTTAAGAGTTCACAAGGACTCATCAAAAGACTCTAAATAAACCAAGATTTGGAAGAGGTGTCTTGTCCAGGATAGGACACCCTAACCAAATCCTAAGACCATGGATGACATCTTTTATTTTTAACAACATTTGAAACTTCTGAACGCTCTGCCAGATCCACCTTTAATTCCCTGAAATACATGTAGTTTGAAAACATCAACAAAAGTTGAGCGAGTTCATGTGTTTGAGAGTATGAATAACCTTTGTAATCATTGAAAGTATGTATATTTGTATCTGATAATGAAGAGATCAATTAATGGTTTGCAAGGCCATCAATATGTGTGCAACGGTGTAGGAAGGCTCAATCCTTTGCGTATTTCGTACCGGGCCTCCCGGCTAGAACGACATAATCACCACGTGCGGTTAACTCGCGGACCCACGGGTGGGCTCGCAACACCCAAATAGATCTATCACTCATGCCCCTCGGTCCTTCTAAAGGATTAATGGTCTCAAGATAACGCCTACCCTTTCACATGATCTAACAGTTCATTTCATTTGTAAATCATTTGTAATCGTAATCATTTGTAACATGTACTTCACCCCCGAAGTTGTAAAACAAAAACAGTATAAAAGAAAAGGGGGACATGAACTCACAGTCTTGCTTCTTCAGTAATTGTAACTCGAGCTTCTTCGGTGAACATGAATACCTACAACGTACTAATGTCTATTAGACGAACGGGGCCGTGCCTTGACTTAGTATTATTGTCCTTGAGTTACGTTTCTTTTGTGTCCTCGATATTATTCCAAGTTACATAATTATTTGTTAAAATAATTAATATTTTAACTTAAATTATATTTATAAATTTTGGAATAATTGTTAAACGATATTATTGTAATAATACTTCCCAAGTATTTATACTTGTATTTCCTTCCTAAGGATGGGGGCATCTTATACATGTGTAATTTTTGCCATGTTTTGGAGTTGTATTCCGGTGTGTATTTATACGTACGAGAATACGTATTTTCATTGTTATTCATTAAGTATCCTTATACTAAATTTCATATTAATTATTCCGGAATATTATCTTTAATAAAGATCCAATATATATTTCCAAAATATATATTTTAAGGAATATGAGTTAGCAAAATTATTTATAATTTTTCGTTGGCAAAAATATTTGTGTTCTCTTATAAGTTCCAAAAATAATATATTTTCAAGTCCAACTTAGAAAATATATATATATATATATAAATTCATTTTCCCAAAAATGACATACTTCACATTTATTTAAGAAAGTGTATATTTTTCCCAAAAATATTGTATTTCACGTTTGATTAAGAAAATATATATTTCTTATAAATAATATATCTTCTAAGAATTTCAAGAAAAATATATACTTTATACTTGCCAAAAATAATATATTTTTCTTTTGTCAAAAATATGATATATTCTTGTAGTAATTGTAAAAATCATATTTTTACTTCCTTCGTGTCCAAAATATTATTTACCAAAATATTCTTTGTGAATAAATTTTTCGGAATATTTCGTAAGTCCCATATTTCATAGTTCGGTTTCAACAATATTTTGTATAAGTTTGTATATTTATTCCTTGGAATTTTGGGTAATATTTTGAATGGTAATTCTTGGTATTTTTGTGAGTTATATTATTTCAAGTCCTAAAATAATATAACTAATACACAAAGTATACAAATAATCACACATATGTGTCTTCTAAATATATATTTTCTAAATACATATTTAGTCACTTTTATTTATAAAAACCAACCTCCAATATTTGTATTTTTGTAACCAAAATTTATGGCAAAGTTTATGTAACAATTTAAGGTTTAAAATACACTTGTAATTATTTGTTTAAAAATATTTTTCTAAGTGTTTATATTTTTAGAAAATTTTGCCATAGTTTTCTCTAAAAATGGAGGTTTCCATGCATTCAAGCATATCATTTTCTTTTGTAAAAAAATCAACACAATCAATTCACAATCATCAACAATCAACTTTTACTTACCAATCTTGCCAAAATCATGCATTTTCCACTACTTCATGAACTTGTATATTTGTAAAAATTTGTAGTAATTTACTAGTTTTCTTAATAAGTCTTGTTACCCTTTAAAATGTGATTAGTTTTTTAAAAACTTTATTTTTAAAGAAGTTAGATCTTTACAACTTCTTGTCATATTTTCTAAAAATATTTCTTTAGGCTTTCTTCTAGTTACACAAGTGTTTAGACACTTGTTTAACCACTAAAAATGAGATTTGTTTATGTAAGAACCAAGATCCAATGCAACTTATATTTTTAACTTGGTTTCTTTAGAAATCCTTCATGAAATTCTTAGATCCATATGATTTACAACTTACTTGATCATGGTTTTTCAAGAAAACATTATATTCCTTCAAGTTCATGTTTTATGTTTGGATGATCCATCATCCTACAACCATTTCTATTCTTACATCTTGCTAGATTATGTTTTTAATCATGATCTAGCAAGATCTTATGATGATCAACATCATTTCTACTAACAATCAATGATTAACAAGCGTAACAACTCATTTTCATCAAGATTACTTCAATTAACAAGCTTATGTTCATGTTTCATGCTTAAGATCTTTAGGGTTCTTCAAGTTTTTTGATTATGATTCATCATTAACCACCAAAAATGGAAGTAATATAGATTGTACAAGGTTCTTACCACTAGATCAAGGCTAAGGATGATTCAGGTGAAGAAATGAGGTGGATAAAAGCAAACAAGAGAGGTCCTTCCACTTCCACAAGCTCCAAGCTTCATTATATGATCTTTAACACCCTTCTATATGCTTAGATTGTATGAAGATAGATGAATAAAGGTGATGGTGGTGGTGCTATGGTTCGGCCGAGAGCAAGGGAGGGAGAGGAGGAAGATGAGTATGTGTTTTAGTGTGTGAAGAACACCCTTCTTACTTATAACCATTTCAAGCATTCTTCCAATGTGTAATGTGTTACTAAAGGGCCAACATGATCTCGTATAAAATTGAAAGAAAATCAAGAGTGGGGTCCATGTTGGGGCCGTCCACTAGGTAGGGGGTGGGGGTAGCATAGGTTTAAACTAAATTGGTTACATTATATTTAAAAATCAAGTATTAGTTAGAAGACTTAGTTACTAGATATTTAGGGGGTGTTATGATGTTCGGGGACCATAACTAGCTTGATAATGTTAAAACAGTGCTTCTAGTGTAAATTTGATGTTTCGGGCAGTGTCCGGTTGTTCGGTTAGATACTGATTCGTTAAGGTGCTAAACTTTACAGTTTAGTGTGCTTTGTGTACCCTTTTGTGACACTTTCAATTCCTGACACTTAGGAAAGCATTCAGGACCATTTAAGCATATTTTTGCATGAAATTAGATTGTTAAAAGGCTGATTTATGCTGAATTTTACTGAATTCAGCACTTTGGGTGGGTTTTAGGCACTTTCCGACACTTAAACTATCACTTAGAAAAGCAGTTTCGGGACCCTTACTTCCCTACACACTATACTAGTGTAGTACTTAGTTTTTGGCTCATACTGGGTCTCAAAACACTGTCTGTCTATGTGCTGAGTCCTGTCAGCATTTTGCTGATTTATCCGTTTACTGTGCTAACTGCGCTTTGTGCATCATTTATGTCAATAAGTTTGCATGCAGTAATGATATGACATTATGCAATATGTGATGCACATGTAAATATAATGTAGTAATCAGAAAGCAGTTAATACTAATTCAGCACAGTCATTAAGCACTAATCATGATTAATTAATTGTATGGATACCTGGATTTTTTACAGTTGTCACATTCTCCCCCTGTTAAGAAAATTTCGTCCCGAAATTTTAAGATCTACTACTAGCTGCAGGGGTGTTATGGAATAAATGTGGGAACTTTGCTTTCATGCGGTCCTCACGCTCCCAAGTGAACTCTGGGCCGTGACGCGCATTCCATCTAACATTGACAAGTTTAACACTACTCATTCGAGTTTTGTTAACTTTCCAATCGGTAACCTCAGCGGGTTCTTTTGTGAAGTGGAGTGTGTCGTCAATGTGAACCTCATCAGCAGGTATGATCACTGTTTCTTGGGTTGGACTCTTTTTCAGATTAGATACATGGAATGTATCATGAACACCATTAAGTTTCGTAGGAAGTTCCAACTTATATGCTACAGGACCAACCCTCTCCAGGATTTTGAACGGTCCAATGAATCGTGGGTTCAACTTTCCACACTTCCCAAAGCGTGCCACACCTTTCCAAGGTGAGACTTTTAACAAGACCATATCTCCCACTTCAAATTCCAAAGGTTTCCTTCTTTGGTCCGCATAGCTCTTTTATCGATCACGAGCCGCCTTAATGCGCTCTCGGATCTGCATTATCTTATCTGTCGTTTCTTGAACCAATTCGGGACCAACCAGCTGTCTATCGCCTGCATCTGCCCAGCACAACCGCGATCGACACTTTCGTCCATAGAGAGCTTCAAACGGTGAAGCTTGAATGCTTGTATGATTGCTGTTATTATAGGAGAACTCAACCAAAGGCAGGTGAGTGTCCCAACTACCACCCAAGTCCATTGCACAAGCTCGTAACATGTCTTCTAATGTCTGAATCATTCTCTCACTTTGACCATCTGTCTGGGGGTGAAATGATGTGCTCAAATTCAGCTGTGAACCAAACGCTTCCTGGAAAGATTGCCAAATCCTTGACACAAATCTTCCGTCTCTATCAGATATAATCGGGATAGGCACTCCATGCCGTGCAACTATCTCCCTTAGGTACCGCTCAGCTAGCTTACCTGTGTTATCCTTTTCTCTGATCGGTAAAAAGTGTGCAGATTTTGTCAGACGGTCTACGATTACCCAAATTGTGTCATGACCTCTGGGTGTCTTTGGTAACTTTGTTATGAAATCCATTGAGATCTGCTCCCACTTCCACATGGGTATCTCGGGTTGCTGCAGAAGACTTGAAGGTTTCTGATACTCGGCTTTTACTTTGGCACAAGTCAAGCACTTTCCAACATAGGTCGCAACATCACCTTTCAATCTTGGCCACCAGTAGAAATCTTTTAAATCTTGGTACATCTTATCCGATCCTGGGTGGATCGAGTACCTCGACTTGTAAGCTTCATCGAAAATCACATCTCTAAGACCACCAAGGAGGGGAACCCAAATTCAGTTCATGAAACATAAAGTTCCTTCCTCATTGGGTACCAACTTCTTCTCCATCCCATGGAGATATTCATATTTCAGATTCTCTTTCTTGAGAGCTTCTCTCTGCGCAGCACGAATGTGCAATGAGAGGTCTGTTTGAATGATCATTTCCAAAGCCCTAACCCTTATGGGCTTAATCCTCTCTTTTCGACTCAAGGCGTCTGCCACCATATTCGCCTTTCCTGGGTGATATTTGATTTCGCAATCATAATCATTTAACAGTTCTACCCAACGTCGTTGTCACATATTGAGCTCTTTCTGATCAAATATGTGCTGAAGGCTCTTGTGATCGGTGAAGATTGTGCATCGGGTGCCATACAAGTTATGTCTCCAAATCTTTAAAGTAAACACCACTGGGCCTAGTTCCAAATCATGCGTGGTGTAATTTTTCTCATGAATCTTTAATTGGCGTGAAGCATAAGCAATAACATTCTGTCCCTGCATCAGCACACAGCCTAATCCCTGACGCAAGGCGTCACAGTACACCACGAAGTCATCGGTGCCTTCGGGTAGGGATAAAATATGTGCATCGCAAAGCTTATTCTTGAACGATTGAAAAGCTTCCTCTTGTTTTTCACCCCATTCATACTTCTTATCCTTTTGAGTAAGGGATGTCAGCGGTTGAGCGATTTTAGAAAAATCCTCAATGAATCTGCGATAATACCCTGCTAAACCCAAGAACTGTCGGATCTCGGTTGGTGTCCTAGCGGTTTTCCAATTCTTTATATCCTCGATCTTGGTGGGATCCACATGGATTCCATCTTTGTTTACCACGTGACCAAGGAACTGTACTTCACGCAACCAGAACTCACACTTCGAGAACTTAGCATACAGTTTCTCCTTCTTGAGCAGTTCTAAGATGGCTTTGAGGTGTTGTTCATGCTCTTCCTTTGTCCGCGAATAGATCAAAATATCATCAATAAATACAATCAAGAATTTATCGAGATACGGCTTGCAAACTCGGTTCATCAAATCCATAAATACTGCTGGTGCATTTGTCAAACCAAATGGCATCACTAGAAACTCGTAGTGTCCATAACGAGTTCTGAAGGCATTCTTCGGAATACTCTCTTCTTGAATCCGCAGCTGGTGATAACCTGATCGAAGGTCGATCTTGGAGTAGTAACTCGAACCATGTAGTTGATCGAAGAGATCATCAATCCTCGGCAAAGGATACCGATTCTTGATGGTTAACTTGTTTAGCTCTCGGTAGTCAATGCACATATGGAAACTACCATCCTTCTTCTTTACAAATAGAACTGGAGCTCCCCAAGGTGAGAAGCTTGGTCTAATGAGTCCCTTGTCTAGCAACTCCTGAAGCTGCGTCGACAACTCTTGCATTTCTTAGGGTGCATGTCGATAAGGTGCCTTGGCTACGGGCGCGGCGCCTGGAACCAAGTCAATATGGAATTCGACTTGTCGTTGCGACGGCAATCCTGGCAAGTCTTCGGGGAAGACTTCAGGATCCTCCCTTACCACAGGGATATCTTCAAACTTCGGTTCGTCGGCTTCCTTATCAATAACGTGAGCCAAGAAGGCAACACATCCTTTACGCATAAACTTTCGTTCCTTCAAGCAACTGATAATCCTTAGAGGCATATCATGCTTTTCTCCGTGCACTGCAATCATCTCGTCATTTGCCAATGGAATACGGATTATCTTCTCATGACATACGATCTCCGCTCGGTTACTCGATAACCAATCCATTCCAACTACTACGTCAAAGCTTCACAACTCGACTGGCAGAAGGTCAAGCGTAAACTCACACTCTTCGAATTCTATCACACAACCTCTAATGACTTCATTTGCTTCTACTAGCTTTCCATTGGCTAGTTCTATCGAGTACGGAATATCTAGCTTACTAGCAACTAACCCAAGTATATTCTTAAATTCTAGGGATACGAAGTTATAATCGGCACCGGTATCAAATAACACAGATGCAAAATGTTGGTTGATAGGGAACGTACCAGTGACTACATTCAGATCTTGACGAGCTTCCCTAGCTCCAATGTTGAAGACTCTTCCTTGAGCTTGGTTATTCTTTGGGAAATCTCGCTTGAAATGCCCGACGTCTCCACATCCAAAACAACCTTGGCCTCGACCATTTCTGTTTCCATTTCCATTTCCACCCTAGTTGTTGCTTGCTTCGCGGTTTTCGTTTCCAGCTTGATTTCCAGAACCACCACGATATCCATTTCCAGCGAAATTTCCATTTCCTCCTTGATTGCGGTTCCCAGTCTGATTTCCATTACCGTTACGGTTTCCATTACCATTTCCACCAGATCCTCCATTTCTTCATCCAGCACCATACCAGCACGCCTCCCTGGCATGCCCTACCTTGCCACAGTTCTCACATTTCCCATACCTACATCACCCCGTGTGATGATGCTGACAAATATCACACTTGGGCAGGGTGCCCATGTAACCTTTCCCTTTGTTCTCAGAACTTGCAGCACCAGTCCTGACCTCGGCTGGTGGGTTAGTATCTCTTTTCTTGTTAGTACCGTTGTTGTTTCCTTAAGTACTCTTCTTGAAGTTGGAGAACTTCCTCGTGTTCTCTCCTAATGACTCGACGTGAGTCTCCTTCTTCTTTCCATCAGAGATCGAGAACTTGTTCAGCCTAATCGCTTCTTCAGTCAATGCCACACTCAAATCAATGGCCTCTGTGATCGTTGGAGGCTTCGATGTCATCACCATGCTCATGATTTGGGGTGCCAATCCCCAAATGAAATGCTCGATTCTCTTGAACTCTGGTTCCACCATGTAGGGGACAACGCGAGATAAGTCATGAAATCTTTGCACGTATTCAGCAATCTTAGGTCCATCCATCTTAAGATTCCAAAACTCCGTTTCCAACTTCTGAATCTCAGCCCTTGAACGTTACTTCTTGCCCTTCAGTTCTTTCATCTCGTCCCATGTCAAACCATACGCTGCAGCCTCACCTAGGGTTTGAACTTGTAGGTTCCACCACGATAGAGCTCCGTCTAGGAAAAGTCCAGAAATGTAAGTGACCTGGTGCTCTAGCGCACACTTGCTCATTCGCCGCACAGAATCAGTTTTCTCAGCCCATCTAACGAAAGCTACAGCACCTCCAGTGCCGTCAAAATTCAGAGGCTTGCAGTCAAGGAACTGCTTGTAAGTACAGCCTGTACAAACAACATCATTCACAGAATCATTAGCAAACGCACATGGAATGTCCAAACGTAACGTAATGTGTCTTAAGTGACTTAAACAATACTGTGAGGTGGGTCATTTTCTGAGGTACCTCCGCTGTGTTCAGAGCGCAAGGCCTCATGTTGTGCGATTGCTTGTGAAACCCGTTCTTGCAGTTCTGCCTCTGTTGTGGGCAACTGATTGTTTCTTCATGGAGGCATCTTCTATAAAGAAGATTGTATTGGTCAGGTCTTAAATAGTATGATAAGTATATAGTATGTATATGTAATAGCATTTATCAAGTAAGTAAGCATATAACATCTCAATCACAGCACAACATGCATTTCAACAACGTATATAATGAGAACATTATGATTGAGCTTTCATTAATCATCGACCACAAATACAGTTGCATGTTCTACAGATATATCATATCAAAAGGGAACACAGGGTCACACTACCCTTGCCCAAAATGTCTATCAATCTACCATAAGTTATACGATCAAAAGTTGTCTCCAAAAGGCTTCGCAAGCTAGGCTCAATAGCAGTGCTCTCATCAAAAGCAAGCTACGTACATAAAACAAAAAATCGGCTATGCTGATGGTGGTAGAGGAGGAGGTGGAGGGACAAAAAGCAAGATGCGCCCATGCGCTAGCTCCTCCTCAAGGTCATAAACATGACGCAACAGATAACTGATTTGCTGCTCCATGGTGAGAAATCGAACATCAAAATCTGGATAAGGCAAAATAGGAGCAGGTGGAGTCGCAAAAGGTGACGGACATGAACAAGGTGGGGGACGTGGAGTCATCTCAAGCTCCAAAACTCTATGAGTCAGGATCTCATACTGAAGCTGCAATGACAGGAGTAACTCATCCCGTGTATAACCAGTAAAGTGCGAGGGATGGTAGGGATCAGAAATCGGCATGGTGTACGGTGGGAACCATATGAGTGGCTCATCTAGCGGTGAAGAAGTAAAATGAGCAGTAGGTGTATACTGAGGCATGTGAGAAAAAGCTGCTGACACATGTGGGTCATGGCTAGGCTGCTGGCTAGAAGGGCCTTCCCCTGGACGGGGTGCGGGTATGTCCTGCAAGAAAGTGATAGGTAGGTCGGTGCGGTGAACATCGGACTCGATCGGGTGAAAAGGGGCAACATCAATAGGTGCAGGTGCATGTGGGGGAGTAACGGGCTCAATAACAGGAGGGTCAGTGGGTGTAGGAACTGGATCTGGTACAAGTGGTGCAATATTAGGTATGCCGAATGGGATAGGATCAAAATCAGGCAAAGGCTCAGGAGCTGGTACCTGTTCAGGATCAGCGGGTGCATCAACAGGCTGGTCGACGGGAATAAAATCTAGCTCAAGTCCAGGCTCAATGTCATATGGAGGAATCGGTGCAGCTGACATGGCTGTATCATCATCAGTATCAGTGGCGTAACGTCACAGACCAACTGCCTGTAAGGCGGAAGATGACACAGACTCAAAGGAATCCGGGACAGAGTGCAAACTGGAATCAGAGGAAACCTCAATAATAGGAATCTCAATGAGTGGAACAACAATGAAATCCTCAGCTAAAACTCCATCACCCTGGGCATCATCAGGGGGACCATCAACAAAAAGATCGACATCATCATCAAACAAGTCATCAAAAGGCAAATCCTCGAAAGGAAAGGCCGCAAGAGGCAAAGGGGCGAGGATCGGTGCCATGACATGCTCACCATCGGGATGTCTGAGGATGAGATGGCCCTGGACAGGAATAGGAATAGGAAAGGGATCCTCGTCGGGGATAACATCAGCATACGGTAAATCATCGCCAAAGTCGGGCAGCGCAAATGGCTGAAAATCGTCGTCGTCATCATCTGACATTATCTCCGGGTCACTCTCGGTATCGGAGGTAAAGATCTGTGGCTCTGGGACGATCTCATCATCAGAAATAATAGCCATGGGGTCGTCAGTGTCAGACAATCCACTCTCAGAAGATGACATAGTGTCTGTAACAAAACAATCACAACATATGCACATATATTAACATCTATCATTTAGCATGCAGTCAAATCAGTGTAATCATGTATCCTTCCTATCCTTCCTAGTCTCCCAGACTAGACCACCTAGTCTCCCAGACTAAACCAACTAGTCTCTCAGACTAAACTAACCAGTCCCTCAGACTACTAACCAGTCTTTCAGACTGAACCACCCAGTCTCTCAGACTGAACCACCCAGTCTCCCAGACTGAACCATAAACATAAACCTTGGAATGTGTTTCTTGTCTTTTGTTTGTAAAAATGTTTGTTTCCTGGATCTGGGTGTTTCATGTATCCGATGAAACCATGTTGTAAAAATATTTTTCGTGAGAACCTTAATGATTGTAGTCTAGACTCGAGAAGGAATCCTAGTTCGCTACAATCGAAGCTCTGATACCAAACCGTCACACCCTGACTTTTGCGGAAGCGTGATTATGGTGTGACCTTCTTAATACCATTGCATTCAATCATAACAACAACTATATGTAAAACCATAGATCGTCATCCATTAAATAGATTTGAAAACATCACAAACATCATTGTTTAAGCAAGACTCCAAATTCAAGTTTTACAAACCATACGAATTGTTTAAGAGTTCACAAGGACTCATCAAAAGACTCTAAATAAACCAAGATTTGGAAGAGGTGTCTTGTCTAGGATAGGACACCCTAAACAATCCTAAGACCATGGATGACATCTTTTATTTTTAACAACACTTGAAACTTCTGAACGCCCTGCCAGATCCACCTTTAATTCCCTGAAATACATGTAGTTTGAAAACATCAACAAAAGTTGAGCGAGTTCATGTGTTTGAGAGTATGAATAACCTTTGTAATCATTGAAATTATGTATATTCATATGTGATAATGAACAGATCAATTATTGGTTTGCAAGGCCATCAATATGTGTGCAACGGTGTAGGAAGGCTCAATCCTTTGCGTATTTGTACCGGGCCTCCCGGCTGGAACGGCATAGTCACCACGTGCGGTCAACTCACGAACCCATGGGTCGGGCTCGCAACACCCAAATAGATCTATCACTCATTCCCCTCGGTCCTTCTAAAGGATTAATGGTCTCAAGATAACGCCTACCCTTTCACATGATCTAACAATTCATTTCATTTGTAAATCATTTGTAATCGTAATCATTTGTAACATGTACTTCATGTGACACCTGTGTCACTTCAACCATCATACAAATACCAAACCAATGAAATATTGTGTTTCATACTTGGGATTTGTATAAATATGTGTATCGTTTGCACATATCAATTCTTGTTCGATTTCGAGCCTTAAATAGCTTTCTGGAAGGTTATACGCGATCTAATGCGTAAATATAACCAGTTTAATGCAACAAACACTCCGGAATAGTGAAATAGGCTTAACATACCTTAAATAACCTTTACATAACTTAGAAATAAGTTTTGGAAGGTTTGGTGTGGCGACTTTAAGTTTATTCAATCATAGGGACTATTTGCGTCAACTTGCAAAAGTCTGCCGATTCGTAAGGTAACGTACAGCCCGAAACATTATCATAAGCTAAACATACCATAAATAACCTTAACATAGCTTAGGAATAAGCTTTGAGTGGATCGGTGTGTGTAAATACGCTTATTTGATCTTACAGGGACTAAAAGTGTCAAAAATGGCGTAAGTTTGCATTTTCGCGCATATCTTACGTTCTAAATATATCCAGACATCCAAAAATTTATGTAATCATGAAAATATTTTATTTTAGTGATTGGCATAATAAAATTTCATTCTTCGCTTAATTTGGATCGTTTTTGCGTTCGTTATGACTTCCGTCGTAATTAACCGAACAACGCAACCGTACGACCAAACGAACCGACATCCGAGATATTTTTGAGCATATTTTAAGTTCCCTATACTTTAACTTCATTTTAGAGCTTTGAAATGGGGTTAACGGGGCTTAAACGTGTCAAAAATGCATCAAAAATCAAGTTTCTCAAGTGCAGGGACTAAATTGTAAATTTCTGAAAGTTGCTGGTCTGTAAGTAGGTTACGGACCGTATTTCCCATATCCTTACGGTCCGTAAGGCAGGCCCAGCGACCAGAAATGAGTTTCAGCAAACTGTTTGATCTTTAGGGGCTGTTCTTGCAAGTTCTTGGTGTGGCAGCCAAGTTAACACCTCTCCAAGCAAATTAGCTGGCCTCTAACACTTGTATGGCTAGGATTTCTTGCTTCTTGGCCATACAAACACATGTCTTGATCTTGTTGATCACCAACAAGTATAAATAGCATGGCCAACTTCCATTTCATTTGCTCATTTCCTTTTTTTCTTCTCTCTAATCTGGATTGGGAGCTCTCTCATCTGATTGGAAGCTTATTCTTTGTAGAAAAGATAGCAAGGACCTTTAGTGAGCATTCCTTCATTCTTTTATTGCTTACTAGTTTAAAAAGTCAAACCGTGTTTGACTTTTAGTTTGACCAGTCAATGGTCAACGCAAAGTTCGGTTGAACTTTGCAACGTGATTGTAATCACGATGGTTATAATCCTTAGTGATTATGCCTACTGATTACCACTTTAACTAGGTGTAGTGACGAGTCAAAGTTTCGGTCAAAATGCGTTTTAGCACGCATTTTGCAACGGAACTACTTGTAGGTATCAAAACACTTTGTTTTGATACCAAATCAGTTTTCTAAGTAGGTTAAACATGTTTTGACATGTTTAACTCGTCACTACTAGTTTAGTGCTTGTTTAGGGTTGTAAGTTAAGCGGTCTAGACAACCGCTTAGACTTTCGAACCCGACCCGTTTGGTTGATCATTAGGATCCGACCAAGCTTGCTTAATGATCATAGTTGCATAGGGAATATCCCTTGAGGTTATACCTTATGATCACATAGGATTGGTTAACTATTCGTTAATTGGTTTACATGCCCATAGGAAATAACCAAAATGCCCTTTTATAGCATAAATCCGTAATGTGCATATGTGAATATATTTTTTACATCTAATCTGAATTAGTAACATGTTAGGGTATAATTGGGCATGTAAGACCTGACATAGCTCATAGATAACCATCCGAACATAGTTTTGCGCAACCGACACGTTATAGTAGCTTATGCTACCATAATGGGTCGAAACGGGTCAAAAGCACTTGGGTAGACTTTCAAATCAGAATGTTAGCTCTATTAAATCATACCATTTGAGTTCAATTACTCATTTGATTTATAGAACATCATTCTATCCTATTTCCCGGTTTAGGAGCCGTTTAATAACATAGTTACCTATATTAGGTGCCGTTTGATTCCGTACTCCCTCTAGCATTGCTTGGTTGTTGTTCAAGACTTCTAAGCACCCTCAAGTGAGTACATAGTCCCCTCTTTTACTGTTTTCAATGTTTTGGGGTGAAGCATATGTACCTATTTGTTATGTTCACGATTTCAAAGTATAATTAATTATACATATTAGTACTTATCTTTTGACAAACCGACTGATTATTTATGGTTTAAACTCTAATTCTTTCAAAGAGTATAAAATTAATTGTTGGATAGTACATATTTTGTTCACCAGACCGATTGGTATTATGATATAGCGCTATAGGATTTGACACCCCATTCCTGTTGTCATGGAATGTCTGAAACCCAATTTGTTTCTCCATCCAAATAGGGATTGCCTTTGTGGTATCCCTATAGTCTCAAAGGTGTATTTTGATGCACTAGGTCTGAATGAATTCTTAAGTCACATTATTATTGTATATTAAGTTATACTCCCAAAAGTATAGTTTGATATGCTCTCATATGTGATATCGTACAAAACCAACATATATTTTGTTAAAAATCTAAAACATAGTTTAATATGTTATTTGTAATCCAAAACATAGTTTAAATATGTTATTTTTAATCCAAAACATAGTTTAATATGTTATTTGTAATCCAAAACATAGTTTAATATGTTATTTCTAATCCAAAACATAGTTTAATATGTTATTTATAAATCCAAAGTATACTTTTGATATACTACTGAAAATTATTATTTTAAACAACTAAGGTATATTTAATATACTATTTGTCTAACGATTAGGTTTTGGTTAGTGTTTAAATAACGGGACGGGTGTGATGTGATGAAAACATGGTAGATACGCCGCTGGTACTTCTTATATATAAGTGTTTTCATCACATTACATACCGTGTTGTTATTTAGTACACTTGGGTTAACAATATTGGAACTGAAATATATTTTAATATATTACTTATTCGACTTTCTTAAAAACCAAAGTATATTTTTATATATACTATAAATCGTTTTATCAAAATATTGTTTTTCAAACAATATATTCTATACAAACTCATTTTCTTACCTATTAAATTTTCTATGTATTATTATTTTATACCATCTAATTTCTTATAAATGATTTATAAAAGAAAACCTTTTACAAGGATCATGACTACTTTTATTAAAACTTTTTCTTTAAACTCATAAGTCATGAATCCTAATTAGAATAAAACCTATGTATCTCACAGGCATTTTTTATGCTGACGTACCTAGTTTTACACATGTTTCAGGTGCTGCTTTATGACGATTGTTGATACATACTACACTTAGGATGGACCTGTGCCTTAGCGACTTTAAAATTTGAAAGACAATATTTGTATTTATCTTATTTGTAATAGAACAAAGATTTCAATGATTCAATAAAACAAAATTATTTGATCCATGGTTGTGAAACAATGATTCTGTTACAACACTCCCCGACGTTTCCGCCACGTCTTGTTGTTTTACGTGATCGGGGTGTGACAGAAAAGTTGGTATCAGAGCCAATGGTTATAGGGATTTAGGTTATTAGTAATGCTTTGACCTAGTCTATAACCTTCCTAGGACCCTAACGCAAGTTTACTTGCGTTTAGTCATAAAACAATACCGTCGCCTATCCTTAGGTGACAACCACAATAAGAACACAAATTTTGAATCCGCTTTGAAAACTAATCATCTGTTCTAGGATGATTGATTACTAGGTTTTGAACCCTTTGTTATAAGGTTTTGAACCCTTCCAGTTTGACTCATATTTGGCTTAGTGCCTGCTGAGTTTTCAAAATCTCGTCAAAGTTTGGGTCTAAATAATGCGAACATGTGCAAACTGGAAAAGTGGGTGCCTGTACCCTGCGTCTTCTGTCTAAGGCTAGAGTGTTCGTACAAATCCGCAATATCGGACCAGTCACTCTTACCTGGGAACTCTTGGGGTGAGTGTCCACTTATAGGTGAGCATGTCTTCGCGATACATTATATTGACCCATCTACTTTGATTAGTCACTATCTCATTTGTTTGCCTTAGGTAATAAACAAATGATCGCAATTTTTATGTATATCATTCTGTTTTATTTTCCCTTGTTTCCTCCCATATCTTTCATTATCTTCACGATGCCTCTTCATCGCAACAACACTCTAGTGTCCGGACTAGGTGCTACAATTTCCCAACAATTTGGCGTTGTACTCCAGAAGGCCGTTGATTTAGCTATCACCATGACTCGTCTTAGGGATGAAGCCGTGCAAGGAAACTGCTCTTTGGTGCAATCGATGCCACCGTCATCATCTGAATCAAATACCTTGTTTCCAATGTACCCAAGGTGGACGATGGGGACATTTGGTTAACATGTGTCGCTTTGCAATCCAAAAGCAAAGCTGTTACAAATCCTGCTGCTCAACCTTCAAATTCTGCTTCATATGTCGCCTTGGCATATCTAGCGCCTCAACCTCATGAACTTTCTACCTTGTGTATCGACTTAAGCACGCCTAGTGCAAGGTGTCGAAACACCTCTCGTGGCACAAATTCCAAAATCCAAAATAGGATCTTTCTATCCTCATAATTAGATCCTTATGGATAATTATCATTCAAATCGGAACCCTTAATTGAATTATCCGTATATCTTAATACGTATATTACAATTCAATAAGGATGAATCCGAATTTCCATTAAGATCTTCCTATTTTCATAGTTAGATTCTTATGTTTAAAGTGCCAAATGAAATCCACGGATTGGATTCTTGGTGTGCTTTAAATACCCGTGACCAAAGATAACAAATTAAAAATCAAGTTAGTTAATTATGTGATTATGTGTTTTGTGTTTTGTGTTTTTGTGTGATCCAAATGTTCATTATCCAAATCCTCATAGAATCTTCCATATCTCATATGAGAGATTCATAATAGGATATCCAAAGGTACTATCTTAAATCCTTAATGGAGTTCAACATTGTAGTTAAGTCCCTTGGGTTATAAAGTACTATTCTATAATTTGACCTCTTGAATGGTCTGGTTAAACAGATTGATTTTGAAAATCTGGTTAGGAATATCATGAGATGATATAATTGAAAAGATTCCTTTAAAGTGGTCTATTTAAAAAGATTATACAACGGCCTAGTTAAGAAGATCATGTGTTGATCTAGTTAAAAAGCTCGTTCGTTGATCTAGTTAAAAAGATCCTTTGGTGGTCTAGTCAAGTCGCTTCATGTGTATTCAATTGATTTTTTCCCTACGCATTATGAAATGAACTGTGCGGACTGTGCAAGGAATTACGTAATCATGGAGGCCTACATAATTATGGAATTCAGTGCACAGAAACCACAAGAAGTTTTGTCATGTGTTAAGACCTATAGTGACAAGAGTAATGATACGGGAGAAGTCTTGGACCTTGACCGATGTCATTTTATCTTACACTCCCCAATTCTGATTTCAAGCACACACAAGTTTCCTATGATAAGTCTTCATGAGAAACGTTCTTTCGTCCGTAGTTCAAAACTCCATGTCTTGTTACTACAAGGACTTCACTTTGATAGTTGAAAATTTCGCTAAGAATCCTAACATGGCCAAGAGTTTTACTTAGGGTTTGAGGGATTCATTCGATAGCGAAACAATCACAGTTGTCTTCACAAGTTTCCTCTAAAATTAAATTTCGGGACAAAATTTCCTAAAGTAGGGGAGACTGTGACACCTGTGTCACTTCAACCATCATACAAATACTAAACCAATGAAATTTTGTGTTTCATACTTGGGATTTGTATAAATATGTGTATCGTTTGCACATATCAATTCTTGTTCGATTTCGAGCCTTAAATCGCTTTCTGGAAGGTTATACGCGATCTAATGCGTAAATATAACCAGTTTAATGCAACAAACACTCTGGAATAGTGAAATAGGCTTAACATACCTTAAATAACCTTTACATAACTTAGAAATAAGTTTTTGAAGGTTTGGTGTGGCGAAATCAAGTTTATTCAATCACAGGGACTATTTGCGTCAACTTGCAAAAGTCTGCCGATTCGTAAGGCAACGTACAGCCCGGAACATGATCATAAGCTAAACATACCATAAATAACCTAAACATAGCTTAGAAATAAGCTTTGAATGGTTCGGTGTGTGTAAATATGCTTATTTGATCTTACATGGACTAAAAGTGTCAAAAACGGCGTAAGTTTGCATTTTCGCGCATATCTTACGTTCTGAATATATCCAGACATCCAAAAATTTATGGAATCATTAAAATATTTTATTCTAGTGATTGGCATAATAAAATTTCATTCTTCGCTTAATTTGGATCGTTTTTGCGTTCGTTATGACTTCCGTCGTAATTAACCGAACAACGCAAGCGTACGACCAAACGAACCAACATCCGAGATATTTTTGAGCATATTTTAAGTTCCCTATACTTTAACTTCATTTTAGAGCTTTGAAATGGGGTTAACGGGGCTTAAACGTGTCAAAAATGCATCAAAAATCAAGTTTCTCAAGTGCAGGGACTAAATTGTAAATTTCTGAACGTTGCTGGTCTGCAAGTAGCTTACGGACCGTATTTCCTATATCCTTGCAGTCCGTAAGGCAGGCCCAGTGACCAGAAATGAGTTTCAGCAAACTGTTTGATATTTAGGGGCTGTTCTTGCAAGTTCTTGGTGTGGCAGCCAAGTTAACACCTCTCTAAGCAAATTAGTTGGCCTCTAACACTTGTATGGCTAGGATTTCTTGCTTCTTGGCCGCACAAACACATGTCTTGATCTTGTTGATCACCAACAAGTATAAATAGCATGGCCAACTTCCATTTCATTTGCTCATTTCCTTCTTTTCTCCTCTCTAATCTGGATTGGGATCTCTCTCATCTGATTGGAAGCTTATTCTTTGTAGAAAAGATAGCAAGGACCTTTAGTGAGCATTCCTTCATTCTTTTATTGCTTACTAGTTTAAAAAGTCAAACCGTGTTTGACTTTCAGTTTGACCAGTCAATGGTCAACGCAAAGTTCGGTTGAACTTTGCAACGTGATTGTAATCACGATGGTTATAATCCTTAGTGATTATGCCTACTGATTACCACGTTAACTAGGTGTAGTGACGAGTCAAAGTTTCGGTCAAAATGCGTTTTAGCACGTATTTTGCAACGGAACTACTTGTAGGTATCAAAACACTTTGTTTTGATACCAAATCAGTTTTCTAAGCAGGTTAAACATGTTTTGACATGTTTAACTCGTCACTACTAGTCTAGACAACCGCTTAGACTTTCGAACCCGACCCGTTTGGTCGATCATTAGGATCTGACCAAGCTTGCTTAGTGACCATAGTTGCATAGGGAATAACCCTTGAGGTTATACCTTATGATCACATAGGATTGGTTAACTATTCGTTAATTGGTTTACATGCCCATAGGAAATAACAAAAATGCCCTTTTATAGCATAAATCCGTAATGTGCATATGTGAACATATTTTTGACATCTAATCTGAATTAGTAACATGTTAGGGTATAATTTGGCATGTAAGACCTGACATAGCTCATAGATAACCATCCGAACATAGTTTTGCGCAACCGACACGTTATAGTAGCTTATGCTACCGTAATGGGTCGAAACGGGTCAAAAGCACTTAGGTAGACTTTCAAATCAGAATGTTAGTTCTATTAAATCATATCATATGAGTTCAATTACTCATTTGATTTATAGAACATCATTCTATCCTATCTCCTGGTTTAGGAGCCGTTTAATAACATAGTTACCTATATTAGGTGCCGTTTGATTCCGTACTCCCTCTAGCATTGCTTGGTTGTTGTTCAAGACTTCTAAGCACCCTCAAGTGAGTACATAGTCCCCTCTTTTACTGTTTTCAATGTTTTGGGGTGAAGCATGTGTACCTATTTGTTATGTTCACGATTTCAAAGTATAATTGATTATACATATTAGTACTTATCTTTTGACAAACCGACTGATTATTTATGGTTTAAACTCTAATTCTTTCAAAGAGTATAAAATTAATTGTTGGATAGTACATATTTTGTTCACCAGACCGATTGGTAGTATGATATAGCGCTATAGGATTTGACACCCCATTCTTGTTCTCATGGAATGTCTGAAACCAATTTGTTTCTCCATCCAAATAGGGATTGCCTTTGTGGTATCCCTATAGTCTCAAAGGTGTATTTTGATGCACTAGGTCTGAATGAATTCTTAAGTCACATTATTATTGTATATTAAGTTATACTCCCAAAAGTATAGTTTGATATGCTCTCATATGTGATATCGTACAAAACCAACATACATTTTGTTAAAAATCTAAAACATAGTTTAATATGTTATTTGTAATCCAAAACATAGTTTAAATATGTTATTTGTAATCCAAAACATAGTTTAATATGTTATTTGTAATCCAAAACATAGTTTAATATGTTATTTGTAATCCAAAACATAGTTTAATATGTTATTTATAAATCCAAAGTATACTTTTGATATACTACTGAAAATTATTATTTTAAACAACTAAGGTATATTTAATATACTATTTGTCTAACGATTGGGTTTTGGTTAGTGTTTAAATAACGGGACGGGTGTGATGTGATGAAAACATGGTAGATACGCCGCTGGTACTTCTTATATATAAGTGTTTTCATCAGATTACATACCGTGTTGTTATTTAGTACACTTGGGTTAACAATATTGGAACTGAAATATATTTTAATATATTACTTATACGACTTTCTTAAAAACCAAAGTATATTTTTATATATACTACAAACCTTTTTATCAAAATGTTGTTTTTCAAACAATATATTCTATACAAACTCATTTTTCTTACCTAATTAAATTTTCTATGTATTATTATTTTATACCATCTGATTTCTTATAAATGATTTATAAAAGAAAACCTTTTACAAGGATCATGACTACTTTTATTAAAACTTTTTCTTTAAACACATAAGTCAATAAAACCTATGTATCTCACAGGCATTTTTATGCTGACGTACCTATTTTTACACATGTTTCAGGTGCTGCTTTATGACGATTGTTGATACATACTACACTTAGGATGGACCTGTGCCTTAGCGACTTTAAAATTTGAAAGACAATATTTGTATTTATCTGATTTGTAATAGAACAAAGATTTCAATGATTCAATAAAACAAAATTATTTAATCCATGGTTGTGAAACAATGATTCTGTTACAACACTCCCCGACGTTTCCGCCACGTCTTGTTGTTTTACGTAGTCGGGGTGTGACACTTCACCCCCGAAGTTGTAAAACGAAAATAGTTTAAAAGAAAAGGGGGACATGAACTCGCAGTCTTTCATCTTCAGTAATCGTAACTCGAGCTTCTTCGGTGAATACGACTACCTAGAACGTACTAATGTCTATTAGACGAACGGGTCGTGCCTTGACTTAGTATTAATGTCCTTGAGTTATGTTTCTTTTGTGTCCTCGATATTATTCCAAGTTACATAATTATTTGTTAAAATAATTAATATTTTAACTTAAATTATATTTATAATTTTTGGAATAATTGTTAAAAGATATTGTTGTAATAATACTTCCCAAGTATTTATACTTGTATTTCCTTCCCAAGGATGGGGGAATCTTATACATGGGTAATTTTTGCCATGTTTTGGAGTCGTATTTCGGTGTATATTTATACGTACGAGAATACGTATTTTCATTGTTATTCATTAAGTATCCTTATACTAAATTTCATATTAATTATTCCGGAATATTATCCTTATTAAAGATCCAATATATATTTCCAAAATATATATTTTAAGGAATATGACTTAGCAAAATTATTTAAAATTTTTCGTTGGCAAAAATATTTGTGTTCTCTTATAAGTTCCAAAAATAATATATTTTCAAGTCCAACTTAGAATATATATATATATATATATATAAATTCATTTTTTCCAAAAATGACATACTTCACATTTATTTAAGAAAGTGTATATTTTTCCTAAAAATATTGTATTTCACGTATGATTAAGAAAATATATATTTCTTATAAATAATATATCTTCTAAGAATTTCAAGAAAAATATATACTTCATACTTGCCAAAAATAATATATTTTTCTCTTGTAAAAAATATGATATATTCTTGTAGTAATTGTAAAAATCATGTTTTTACTTCCTTGGTGTCCAAAATATTATTTACCAAAATATTCTTTGTGAATAAATTTTTTGGAATATTTCGTAAGTCCCATTTTTCATAGTTCGGTTTCAAAAATATTTTGTATAAATATGTATATTTATTCCTTGGAATTTTGGGTAATATTTTGGATGATAATTCTTGGTATTTTTGTGAGTTATATTATTTCAAGTCCTAAAATAATATAACTAATACACAAAGTATACAAATAATCACACATATGTGTCTTCTAAATATATATTTTCTAAATACATATTTAGTCACTTTTATTTATAAAAACCAACCTCTAATATTTGTATTTTTGTAACCAAAATTTATGACAAAGTTTATGTAACAATTTATGGTTTAAAATACACTTGTAATTATTTGTTTAAAAATAGTTTTCTAAGTGTTTATATTTTTAGAAAATTTTGCCATAGTTTCCCCTAAAAATGGAGGTTTCCATGCTTTTAAGCATATCATTTTCTTTTGTAAAAAAACATCAACACAATCAATTCACAATCATCAACAATTCACCTTTACTTACCAATCTTGCCAAAATCATGCATTTTCCACTACTTCATGAACTTGAATATTTGTAAAAATTTGTAGTAATTTACTAGTATTCTTAGTAAGTCTTGTTACCCTTTAAAATGTGATTAGTTCTTTAAAATCTTTATTTTTAAAGAAGTTAGATGTTTACCACTTCTTGTCATATTTTCTAAAAATATTTATTTAGGCTTTCTTCTTGTTACACAAGTGTTTAGACACTTGTTTAACCACTAAAAATGAGATTTGTTTATGTAAGAACCAAGATCAAATGAAACTTATATTTTTAATTGGGTTTCTTTAGAAATCCATCATGAAATTGTTAGATCCATATGATTTACAACTTACTTTATCATGGTTTTTCAAGAAAAAATTATATTCCTTCAAGTTCATGCTTTATGTGTGGATGATCCATCATCCTACAGGCTACAACCATTTCTATTCTTACATCTTGCTAGATTGTGTTTTTAATCATGATCTAGCAAGATCTTATGATGATCGACATCATTTCTACTAACAATCAATGATCAACAAGCATAACAACTCATTTTCATCAAGATTACTTCAATTAACAAGCTTATGTTCATGTTTCATGCTTAAGATCTTTAGTGTTCTTCAAGTTTTTTTATTATGATTCATTATTAACCACTAAAAATGGAAGAAATATAGAGTGTACAAGGTTCTTACCACTAGCTCAAGGCTAGGGATAATTCAAGTGAAGAAATGAGGTGGATAAAAGCAAACAAGAAAGGTCCTTCCACTTCCACAAGCTCCAAGCTTCTTTATATGATCTCTAACACCCTTCTATATGCTTAGATTGTATGAAGATGGATGAATGAAGGTGATGGTGGTGGTGCTATGGTTCGGCCGAGAGCAAGGGAGGGAGAGGAGGAAGATGAGTATGTGTTTTAGTGTGTGAAGAATAAGGTTAAGTGTTAATGGGTCTTACTTATAACCATTTCAAGTATTCTTCCAATGTGTAATGTGTTACTAAAGGGCCAACATGATCTCATATAAAATTGAAAGAAAATCAAGAGTGGGGCCCATGTTGGGGTCGTCCACTAGGTGGGGGGGTAGCATAGGTTTAAACTAAATTGGTTTCATTATGTTTAAAAATCAAGTATTAGTTAGAAGACTTAGTTACTAGATATTTAGGGGGTGTTGTGATGTTCGGGGACTATAACTAGCTTGGTAATGTTAAAACAGTGCTTCTAGTGTAAATTTGATGTTTCGGGTACTGTCCGGTTGTTCGATTAGATACTGGTTCGTTAAGTTGCTAAACTTTACAGTTTAGTGTGCTTTATGTAACCTTTTGTGACACTTTCAATTCCCGGCACTGCATTCAGGACCATTTAAGCATATTTTTGCATGAGATTAGATTGTTAAAAAGCTGATTTATGGTGAATTTTGCTGAATTCAGCACTTTGGGTGAGTTTTAGGCACTTTCTGGCACTTAGACTATCACTTAGAAAAGCAGCTTCGGGACCCTTACTTCCCTACACACTTTACTAGTGTAGTACTTAGTTTCTGGCTCATACTGGGTCTCAAAACACTGTCTGTCTATGTGCTGAGTCCTGTCAGCATTTTGCTGATTTATCCGTTTACTATGCTAACTGCGCTTTGTGCATCATTTATGTCAATAAGTTTGGATGCAGTAATGATATGACATTATGCAATATGTGATGCACATGTAAATATAATGCAGTAATCAGAAAGCAGTTAATAGTAATTCAACTTAGTCATTAAGCACTAATCATGATTAATTAATTGTTCGGATACCTGGATTTTTGATAGTTGTCACATAAAGAGGTTTAGACCAAATTTTTCAGAAATTCTTCACAAGGTAATAAGGTTCACAAAGAACTTTCAAAACCTTTGTGAACAGGCAACCTCACAGTTACAATCATCTGACTAGGTAATGGTATCAAATAGTGGTTATGAAACTTTGATTCAAACCACTGACCACTTTCCTTCTCCTCTTCAAACCTTGACTTACCCTTTGCCTCCATATCCTTTTTCAGCCTTGTCTTTTCATCAGCTAAGACATTTAAGGTTACATCAACCTTTTTAGAACCATCTGGTTTAGGGATGTCTGCAAGCATACTAGATTTATCTGGTGCAATGTACAGACCATCTTCATATCCCTTTTTCTTTAACAATTGGTATCAGATGCTGTATTCTAACTTTACCCTTGAAAGTGTTTCTAACAACTGATGACCTTCATCCACTGTCAGCATACAACAACTGCTAACAACTTTGGAAGACTGATAAAGGCTAAAGCACTGATGCTCAATTTACTGATATGAGTCAAGCACTGCTGAAGATATAAAGTATTGCTGGAGTCACAACAGTGGAAGGAGAAGCAGTAGTTTAGTTTATTCCTTTGTAATGTATTATAATCAGTAGTTAGCAAACAGTGTTTGTATTAGATCAGTGGTTGTAGGTTGTTAGGAAGTTAGATGTCACACCCCGATCGCGTTAAAACAACGAAACCGCGGAGGAAACGTCGGGGAGTGGAGTGGCAGAATTATTGGTTCACAACCATGGATTCAAAAAGTTTTGTTTTATTGATTCATTAGATAATTTACATTGTCTTTAAATTTAAACAAACAAGTTAAACATACTCTATCATCGTTATTAAGTCACTAAGGCCTCGTCCAGTCCTAAGTGAGCATGCATCCTAGCAATCAACATCATTCAACAACACCTAAAACATATGTAAAAACAAAGTCAACAAAGAAATGCTAGCGAGCACATAGGTTTTATGAGAGTGTTGGATTCATGGCTCGTTTACATGTGGCAATACCTCATTAGACTACAATAGTCAAAAGTTAAAAACCTTGTTTTGAGAAGTGTATAGTATTGCAACATAATTAACTAACTCAAATCAAGTTGGTTATAGTTTATAAAATCTCATAGCCATGATTCTTAACCCAAAACATTTGTTTAAGTAAACCAAATTGTAATTCGTCTCGTTAGTAAAACTCGTATGGTTTATATCGTTTAGTAAACATCGTTATGTGATATCGTTTTAAACTCGTTTGCCCAAGTGAACTAAATAATGCCACGGAATGTAATATGATAAAAACACTTATATATAAGAAGTACCAGCGACATATCAACACTTCTATTATCATGTTACACCCGTCCCATTATCTAATCACAACCCAAAACAATCGTTTGTTCCATTCGTTTAACTTGTTCAAATCGTTCCAATCGTTTAAACCGTTCTCGTTTTAATTGTGAAAACTACTTTTGGTCGTCTCGCTAATAACATTCAAACCTTGGTAACTCGTCTATCGTTAAACTCGTATTAACAAACCACCAAAGGGTAAGTTAACAATCAACAGGTTCAGTCGTTACCCACATAACCCCCACACATAACCATGGGTGTAGTCCGATAACGGGATTTGTCAGATCCTATGGTACCGTAACCTAATACTGGTCGGCTTGATCAATGCTAATGAATATTATTCGTTATGTAAATACGCCCAATAAGTTCGTTCCCATTATCGAAATCATTCTTGTTTAATATAAACCATAGTATTCGTCTTAGAAAGTCGTCGTTAAAAGCATCGAAATCGTTTAACACATATGAATCACCCCAAAACAATTGAAAATAGTAAGATAGGAGAACTATGTACTCACGTCGAAGTGCAAGTATCCTTGATTAGATGAACTAGCAAGCTCGAGTAAACCAAGGAAATCAAGTAGCACCTAGTAATCGGATCACTAGTTAATAAATCGACACCTAAATCAGAATATCGGGTAGAACGAGGTCTCGTAAACCAAATGAGTATTGGAACTCATTTCATATGGTTTAACAAAACCTACATTCTAAATCGGAACCTATACTAAGTGCTTACGACCTGTTACGACCAATTAAGGTAGCTTATGCTACGTTAACGCGTCGTTCGCGCAAATGTGCATTCGAGACGCCTAACTGGTCCTATGACAAGTATTATATGCGTAAACATGTTGCATAATTAGTTTAAGTGACAAAAATTAAGTTACATATGCTTAATTACCAATTATGCATGAAAAGGGCATTTTGGTCATTTACCTAAGGCATATAAACTACCTATCATACAACTAATTAAACTAACAGACCATAAGGTATAACCTCGGAAGGTTATTCCCTATACAACTATGGTCACTAAATGTGCTTGGTCGGATCTTAATGATCGACCAAACGGGTCGGGTTCGAAAGTCTAAGTGGTGGATAAGACCGCTTATCTTACGACCCTATACAAGCACTAGACTAAAAGTGACGAGTTAAACATGTTAGAACATGTTTAACTAAGTTAGAAAACAGGTTTGATATCAAAACAAAGTGTTTTGATGCCCGAAAATAGTTTCGATGCAAAATACGCAAAAACACGTATTTTGACCGAAACTTTGACTCGTCACTTCAACTAATCAACGTGGTAATCAGTACGTATAGTCACAAGGGACTATAACCATCGTGATTACACTCACGTTGCAAAGTTCAAACGAACTTTGTGTTGACCAAATTCATGGTCAAAGAAGAAAGTCAAACACTGTTTGACTTTCATGCTTGAAATACAAGAACAAGCATGAATGAGACTTACAAAAGGTCCAAGCAATGAAGGTTTGAACTCAAAATTTCTCAGGTATGAAGCTTCACAAGGAGAGCTTCAACTTAGAGAAGAAGATTGAGATCAAATGTGAGGAAGATGAAGTGAAAATGGTGGGTATTTATAGATTTTCCACAACCGTTAGGATTGTTCCTCAATAATTGAGCTTTGATCTAGACCATACATGTAAGGCACATTGTTTTGGAATACTAGGGGTGCTCAAAACCATCACACGGTATTGCAAATGTTACAAAAAAGACCTTGGAAATCAAGTCGGTTGTCGAAAATAGGCCTGCAGTTGCTAAAACTGATTATTTTGCCCATATGAGGGGGTGGCATGCCGCCACCACACAACCATAAGGCTGTGGCGTGACGCCACAGGTCCCCAGATCCAGAAACTTTCAAAAAATGACAGTTTTGGTCCCTTCAACACTTCTAAGCCATTTTCCATGCGTTTAAACCCCGTTAACCCCATTTCAAGGCTCTACAATGAAGTTAAAGCATAGGGAACATGAAACATGCTCAAAAATATCTCGGATGTCGGTTCGTTTGGTCGTACGGTTGCGTTGTTCGGTTAATTACGATGAAACACGAACGGTCGCGAAAATGATCCAAATTGCGCGACGAATGGTATTTTTGCATTCCAATCACTAAAATAAAATATTTTAATGATTACAAAAATTTTTGGATGTCCGGATATGTTCAGAACGTAAGATATGCGCGAAAATGCAAACTTATGCAATTTTTGACGCTTTTAGTCCCTGTTGATCAAATAAGTTTATTTTTGCGCACTAAACACCTCAAAGCCCATTTCTAAGCTATGTGAAGGATATTTAGGGCATGTTTAACTTATGATCATGTTCCGGAATGTTCATTACCATACGAATCGGCATAGTTTTGCAGTTTGACGCAAATAGTCCCTGCGATCGAATAAACTTGTTTTCGACGCAGCAAACCTCCCAGAACTTATTTCTAAGTTATGTTTAGGTTATTTTAGGTATGTTAAGCCTATGTCACTATTCCGGAGTGTTTGTCGCGTTAAACTGACTGCGTTTACGCATCAGTTTGCGTATAACTTTCTAGAAAGCGTTTTAAAAATTGAAATCGAACTCGAATCAAATCGTAAAATCATCAAACACAAATACACACATTTTAACACCAAAACACATCGTTTTATTGATAATTGATATTGTTTTACATCGTTCATCATTTACAGAGCACAGTTGTCACATTAGATGTCACTTTCATGGTGACGTCAGCAAAGATGCTTTAGTGGTTTGCTCGTGCCTATAAATAGAACAGTACCATGTACCGTTCTATTAGCTCTTTCACCACTTGTCATTCTGCACGAACAAACTATTGTGAGCTTAGGCTGAGGGGGAGTTTGTAATACATGCATGCAATTGTATTGAAGATTGAAATAAATTTAATAATTCAGTTCAATGATAAACATGTGTGTTGAAAGCATTTCTCCTGTTTGATTGTGTGTGAAAGTTTGTTTCCATTTACATTCCACTGCAATTACTTATTCATCTTCTTAAATCTCAAACGAAAACACAATCAAAAGAAACTCAGATCCTAACAAATGGTATCAGAGCAAGGACAGTCAAACTTGATCTAACAATCATTTTGACGTAAAAGTTCAGCTCAAAATTCATTGATACTAAGGTTGATCGTATTCGTTGAAAAACAAAAGTTAAGGGTAATCACGTTCAAAGTTGATTATTCGAAAAACTTTTGTCAAACAACCAAGATGTTATCTATCACACAGGATTCATGTAACACTGATAATTATAAGAAAACCATCGATGATTGTTAAATTTATTAATATTTAATAATTTCGGATTGGATATTGTCATTCACAGATAATTCAGTGTTTATGATTTAAACTACGATGGTTCCATGATTAACTGTTCCTAAGGGTTTATCTCATGTCATTAAAGATCTATATTCAAAAAAATGGCATTTATGTCATTGGTAACATATGAGAGATGAACACAACCTTAGGAACAAAATCTTATATGTTAACAACAATTTTGAAAAACCTTCAAAAGTTAAAACAAAATTGTTTAAGAAATTAAAATGAAAATCAGTAGTCTAAAAAATATGCATCGGATATAACCATGGATCAACTCCAAACTATGATAGTAAAATATCAATGTTGTAAAGAGTTTGAAATTAGCCCAAATCTCTTGTGAGAAAAAGGGTGAAATCCTACAAAGGTTATATGCTTGATGTTTGGAAAACCAGATCATGAGTAATGTGAAATTTGGCATAAGCATATGCAAAAATGTCCAGATATCTTAAAACATTACTGAAATTGACTCTGGATCAAGTATTCCTTCCTTAAAAACCTTTTCAAGTGAATGTTACAACATTTATTAATGGAAAGGGTAAATAGGGAAAGAAGAAAAATCACAAAAACTCAAAAGTGTATTTATCTCAAAACTTTTGAAATCAAAAGAAAAGAGTATAAATTCAAAACACTTAAGAGTCCACAGGAGATCTACATACTTGGTCAAACATTTTGTCATCCATCAACCATGAACAATCACTGTATGAGGAAGTTCAGGTAACAAAGGTATCACCAGTTTGATTACTAATAAAGAGGTTTAGGCCAAATTTTTCAGAAATTCTTCACAAGGTAATAAGGTTCACAAAGAACTTTCAAAACATTTGTGAACAGGCAACCTCACAGTTACAATCATCTGACAAGGTAATGGTATCAAATGGTGGTTATGAAACTTTGATTCAAACCACTGACCACTTTCCTTAACTTGAGAATGAGGTGATTCTGATCTGATTAAAAAAAATTACATTGACTTTGAAAAACACCAGATCTAATTGATATTGTTGTTAGAAAATCTTTATTTTTTTTTTTGGTAAAGGTTTAATTAAATAAAACAAGATATATTATTCTTTATTTTTTTAGAATGATATTTTGCAGTTTTACTTGTTTTAGATAGTAAAAGTTCAAACACCTGTCAGGATGTAAAACCCTTTTTGTTTTTACCTAGGGTTATATATTCTTTAACAATGGGTCAAGAGGAGTTAGGTGCTGTTTGTTTTTTCTGCGGGAAAAGGTCTGCAGTCTGCGGACCACATCTGTAGGCATCTGCAGGAGAAGAGGTGGACCAAATGTCTGCAGTCTGCAAGGAGAAGAGGGTTTGTTTTTTTATATAAAAAGATCTTCACACACATAACACACACAAACACACACACAGACACCTCTACTCTCTCTCTGCCTTCCTCACCACCACCAAGCACCACCGCCTTACACAACCACCGTCGTCACCACTACACCACCGCCCTTCACCGTCTCTCTCTCTCCTCTCACAGATCTCTCTCTCCTCCCTCGATCTCTCTCTCTGCCTTCATCACCACCACCACAAACCCTAGCCTTGAACTCTGTCTCTCTATAATCTGTCACCACCACCGCCATCTCCTTCTCCGGCCAGCCGTTTCTCCGGCACACCCATCTCCTTCTTCTCCGGCGCACGGCGGCGTGAAAGAAGAGAGAAATACGCGAGAAGAGAGAGAGAGACACGAGGAGAGAGAATGACTGTTGGTTGGTGGTTGGATTTGAGGGGTTTTCATGGTGGTTATGGTGGCAGGTGGATAGTGGTGACGGTAGTTGTGGTGGTGGCCGGCGGGAGTAGGTGGGGTTTGTGGCAGGTGGATGGTGGTTGCAGGTGGGGTGTGATGGCAGGTGGGTGTTGGTGACGGTGGTTGTGGTTGTGGCAGGGATGTGGTGGTGGCGGTGGTGGCAGGGATGTGGTGGTGGAGGTGGTGGCGGTGGTGGCAGGGATGTGGTGGTGGAGGTGGTGGCAGGGAAGAAGAGGTCTGTGCCAAGAAGAGGTTCTAAGAAGACATGGGTCATTGTCTGTGTGGTGAAGAGGTCTCGCAGACCTTTTTTAATGAAAGGTCCGCGAGAAAACAAACAAACTGCAACATCCAAACGTCTGCCCGGCGCAGACATAAGTGGCCTGAAGTGCTTCTAGCCAAAAAACAAACACCACCTTAGTGTTAAGGGTCTGGATCATTTCATTCATAAACTTAAGTCTAAATCAGTAATAAAAGATGATTGTTGACAAGCTTCAAATATATGGCTGCATATGTTTTACTCTAAATTATCAGAAGATTAAAACACAAAATGTGTGGTCATAGTAAAATGTGATAATCATCTAGGATACTCAATCACTGCCAAAATCTATAGAATGTTTATAACATTAAGTAGATGTGTGATAAAACCTTGAGTGCAAAAACCTGTGAATTCTCTGCATTAAAATCCCTGTAAACCCTGCGGTTATGATTAATTTTGATAAACTTGCATTTAAAATGTGTTTGTCAAGTTTTGGTTCAACAGGTAACTCACAATCACTATCAACAAATGCTAGACATGATATTGTGGTTTCACAACTCAAAATCATTTCCTTCATCAGAGCAGCAGATGTACAAAACAGCTATTTAAGCTCATCCACTGATGTACAAACAGTGTTTGACCAAAATAACCTTCTAAACCTTTACCACTACTTCACCACTTCTTCACCCTTAACCACGGTTGATAAAAATTCATCAAAAATGGATAAAGATCATCAGTGTGCAAAACTCATCTTTCAAATCCTATCACCTTCACTTCAAACAGTTGTTGGCTTATCTAAAGTCACCAACAGTGGTTAGCTCAGATGATTCACATTTGCAGCTTCACCTTTTAAAACATCAATCCTTCTACAACTTATCCATTTCACAAAACACTTGACAACATCAATGAAAAGGGAGTCCTTCAAAAGGATCATCCCAAAACATTTGTCTTCATGCTGGTCTTCTACCATCCCATCAACGATTCATGCACCTTGGGGTTCTAAAAAGACTGAAAGTTGGGTAGATGTCATGAAAGAAGGGCTTCAGCAGTTCAGTGACAACAAGCTTGAAAAACTTGTGCCACAGCCAAAGAATGAGAATCCTTTTGGCTAAAAGTGGGTCCTCAAAGAACATTGCATATGCTAGAAGCATGATTGTCAAGATGTATCATAATAAAAAAGACACCAAGAATGTGAAAAAGCTTACATCAGGGGGATATCAATTCCTAGGCTATAAGCTTAGTGTTGTGACTGTGCACATGCAGTAGATGTTTCCCTAACCAGTGATTGAAGAAATCATGATGAGGCTGCTGTTGCTGAAAAGTCCAACTGGCTGTAATTTCAAAGTATGTTATTGAATTTTGGTATAGTTGCTCAAAAGGCTTCTCTTATGCAGGGCTGTCAAGTAGCTGAAATATATCATCAAAGATTCAATATCTCATTGATTCACCATCATTCACAATCAGACATCACTTTGTGAAGGATTGCTATGAAAAAGGTTTTATTTCTCTGCACCATGTACCAACTAAAGATCAGCTGGCTGATGTGCTAACAAAAGCATTAGACACATCCACCTTTGAAAGCTTGATCTCTAGGATTGGCATGTTAAACATGGAATAACAAGCAAAATCTTGTTTTTCTATGAATAAAAGCATTAAAATGTTTTCATAAAATCAAAATTTCATCCTTAAAAATAGTTAAAAATGAAAAATCTTTCATTAATCCTTAAAAGTCTGCCATAACCACTGTTTTTGGTTCAAACATCTGTTCTGTTGTTTATTGTCCACTGCTGAAAGTCAACCACTGTTTTCTCATTTCCTTGTTAATCACTGCTATTCAAAAACAGTGCTTTAACCCACTGATAGTTAAAAATCACCCACTATTCTCATTATAACCGTTGCAACCATTGATACTTGTTCCGTCAGTGGTTCCTTAACAACTGTCTTCCATTCATCATCAGTGGTTGACACGTGGTCAGTACATAGCGGTCAGATCTTTTGTAACCGCTGCCACGTCAGCATTCACTTTTTCCCTTTATAAAACCCAGATCAAAACCCCAAATAGGGTTTTTCACTGTCGAATCGAATTCAAAATTCCTTTCTCAAAGCAGTTACCATCCATTTTTCTGAAATCACTCACCGTCTTCTTCCTCTCGCAATCTGACAAATTCACTCAAAATGGCCACGGATCTTCCATTCAAAGCTCCTCACAATTACTTGGGTCTACTTGTAAAACCAACTCACACCACCACTTTCGACTTCGTTATTGACGCTCTTTCGTCGTCAAAGTACAAAACTTTGTTAACCTATGATGCTCCAGTTTACCAGAAAACCCAGCAAGAATTTTGGAAAAATGCTAAGCTTGATTCTAAGGATAAAAAGCCAGTAGCCATTACTTCTTCAATAAAGGGTATTTCAGTCACAATAACACCTCAATCCATTTCGGAGGTATTTGAACTCGATGATCTTCAAGGTAAAACTTCTTTCCCTAAAATCGAGTATCAAACAGATTTTCTTGAGAGGGGGTATGATGAGGAAATGAAAAAAGATGCTTTACAAAAGGGCAGTTTTCCTCCTGCACCACGGTTTTTATTTCATACCCTCTTAATGTGTGTGTCCAACAAAACCACTGCCTTCAATGAAATTCCATTGAAGATCCAATACCTGGGTTATGCTATAATGAATGAACAAAATTTTAACTATTCCCAGGAGATCTTCAATGATTTAGTTAAAAATGTTAATAAAAAATCATTTTTACTTTTTCCAAGGTTTTTGAGCTACTATTTTCAAAAGAAATTTTCAAAAGATAATGCTCATGTCCTTATTCAAGGAGAACCTTGCCAAATAAACAGCCTCACTTCTGAAACATTTACAAGGCTGTCAAAACCTTCAAAAACACAAGCAGAGGTTCCTGAGCAGACTTCAGCAGCAACCACTGCTCCTTAGGCACCTGCTGCTGAGCCCACTGCTCAAGGTGATCACAGCAGCAAAACAACTGCTGTGAAACCCCCACCTAAAACCACCAAAAGACGAAAACAAAAAAAATCTCAAAAACCATCCAAACCTACAAAAAAGGCAACTCTGGAAGATGAGATCCCAGAGCAACTTCCAGTGACAACACAAAAGTCACCAGAAACCACTATTGCTACTTCCTCACAGCAGTTGGTAGAAAGATCTCAACCTGAGCCTCAAACTCCTCCTGCTTCTTCTAAAAAAGAACGGGTTGTAAGAACAGGGACACCAAATTATGATGCTCTGGAATCACTTGATTCCATCATCCACAACCCAGCTCCTGGGGCAAATTCCCTTTCCACACCTATCCTCACTGCCACAATTCCACCATCAATAATGCCTCTATTGGATGCAGTTGATTTAGCCCAGACAAAAATTAGTTCATCTCAATCACCTGTCAATGAGATTATGCCACAACAAGTGACTGAGTCTGGTGTCTCAATCTCTGTTAACCCACCAATAGTTGAGGAGGTTACACTGCAGGAAGTACAAGTACTTCCTGTCAGTAGTTCAAGTGAAGCAGCTACTACAAGTGTTGAACCCACTGGTTTACACTTGGATAGTAGTTTCATCCCTAAGACTTCCTTGAAGGCAATTTCTTCTGTGGGGACCAGAGTGTTTCCAGTATTTACTGGTTCACTAAAAATGGTAACCTCTTTTGGAGAAATAAGTCCCCAGTACCAAGAACAAGGGGCATTAGTGGATGATTTCTGGGAAACTTTCCCTAAGTCAACCACTGATACAACCACTGCCAGTGGGAAATCAGATGATCCCATTAAATTGGGTGATGGTTTAATGTACCGAGAATTGACGGATAGAATTGACAAACTTAATAAATCTGTTGCAGAAATTAAACACATGCTGCAACAGTTGATGAAAGCACAAAAGGTACCATCCACTGCTGCACCAGTTCAAACATCTGCTCCATCAGCTGCTCCCACTGCTGCTGAGCTTTGGAGCTTATTTCAACTTATGCTTATTCAACAAAGACAATATGCTGATCAGCAACATGAAATACAAGTTCAAATGATCAGAAATATGATGGAAGCTAGGTTCATGGATACACAAGCAGACATAAAGGCAATCAAGGCCCAATTGCTGAAAACCACTGGTTCTGCTCCTCCTCCTATAATTTTTGTTGATAAGCCTCCACCAGATGATGCCAAAAAGGGGGAGAAAATGAAGCAGTTAAAGAAAAAGGGATATGAAGATGGTCTGTACATTGCACCAGATAAATCTAGTATGCTTGCAGACATCCCTAAACCAGATGGTTCTAAAAAGGTTGATGTAACCTTAAATGCCTTAGCTGATGAAAAGACAAGGCTGAAAAAGGATATGGAGGCAAAGGGCAAGTCAAGGTTTGAAGTGGAGAAGTAAGTTTTTATGGCAAAGGAAGATCAGGGTACTTCTGAGCCCAAGGATGAAGAAAATCCTAAGCCACAAAGAAGGCAACCCACAAGATAAGTGAGGCAACCCAAAACCACACCTTCCAGACTCACAAAACACACTCCCAAATCTCCTAAAAACTCCCCACATCAAACCTCCAAACCAATAGCTGTTAAAACACCTGTTGTATCAACAACTGTCGGTACTTCAGTGGTTTCAGCAGATGTTAACCCAATAACCACCACTTCAACACACACTTCAACCACTGCCCCCACTATACAATCCACTGCCTTACCAAAAATCACATCACCATCTAAAACATCCTCACCATCACAAAAACCACCTGCTGAAAAGCAGAAGACAACAGTGGATACATCTACTGTTGTAATGATAATAGTGGTTGAGACACCAGTTATTTCAACAATTGTTAGTCAATCACCCATCACCTCAAACATTTCTTCACAAGCCATAATTCCTTTCGTACCAAACCTACAAACAAAAACACCTTCTCCCAATAAGGTGTATACAAGAAAAAGAAAATTTCAGGTGAATGATGATGACATACCAGCACCTGTTCCCATTTCATCTGCTCCTTATGATATCACCAAACCTCAATCTTTCATTCCTCCAAAGTTATTCAACCCAATCAAAGATCCAATAGAACTCCAAGGATATGACCCTGCTGATGTTATACCAGTAGCTGCCAGTTATCCACTAGAACTGCATGCTGTAAAAAAGGAAATGAGGCAGTTCTACACAATGGATGATCTTTCAAAAAGG
>JARYGA010025930.1:0-46621 GCA_030545235.1 Helianthus tuberosus | reverse complement strand
ACTTTTGGTCTTTTTTACAGGAACCTCAATATATATATATATATATATATATATATATATATATATATATATATATATATATATAGGGTGGGGTTCTAGAGTGAACAAGGGTTAATTTGTGAACAAAGTGAACAAATCCTAGCCATTGGTTTTGTTAGATCTTGAGATTAGATTGAAATCTTATTTATTAATTATGTATTAAAAAAAAAGTGTAATTTAATGGTAGGGATAATTATGTAATATCACAATCTTTTAAATATGGAAACAATAAACAGATTATGAGTATTTGATTGAGAGATATCTTTTCCCCCGTAATCCTAGCTACCTATTCTAACTATAAGGCCTTGAAACTCGTAAATAATCATAATCAAAAAACCAGAAACCCCTCCCCAATATCGACGATTGCTTTTTTCCCCCAAATCGGCTATTAGTAGGAAGAATATGGTTAAGAAATCAGGCGACGCAAGAGAAGTGAAGGTTGAAGACGGTAAGTTTATACTTCAGTGTACTGATTATTCATGGCTATGAGTCTATTATTCGTGTTTTTATGAGAATCAAAAAATTAGGGTTTGTTCAATCGACTTTTTTGTAATGAAGAAGTTGTTGTCTTATAGGTTTAGTAAAGCGATTGACGATTTGGATTGAATATGTTTTCCCATGTTTTCATTCGTTGTGATGAGCATCACAACCCATGGGAAGGTGGGTTCGAAATGGGTTGAGCGACGGTGGACTATGTCGCCGGAAAATCTTTAGGATAGTGTTGGGTTGGGGGATGCATTTGTTCAACGTAATTAGTAGTTATTATTGTTTGGTACACATGTGTTTATGGTAGATACATAGAGTTTATATTTGTTGTTCTGAAAAGGTAAGTATAAGTAGAAGTAGACAAGTGTATTTCATCAGTTTAATGTGTTCAACAGATTGGTTTGAGTGAAAAATGAGTTTGTTTTTTTTTCATAAAAATATTAAAAAGAAAAGGGTATAGTTGGAGTACACAAGTGTATCCTTCGGATTTGAGTACACCGGTGTTTATGGTGGATACATGTAGTGTATCTCTATGTTGTTCAGTAAAGTAAATATAGTTACGAGTACACAAGTGAATTTATTGACTAATGGTGATGTAATTTTGTCTATGTACACCTATGTACTGTAGTTTATTAGGATATACAATGGTTGTTTTAAACTGAGTTATTTAATTGGGGGCCATATAATAACGAATTTGGCGTATGCACCTATGTTTAAACAGGTTTTACCATGGACAGCGTTAAAAGGAATGAAGCAGCTAACGTGGGTGCTACTAATAACACAGGTAGATTGGATGTTTAGGCTGCTTAACGTTTAAATTTGATTGTGGAACCCTTACCTTTTTGGTGTGTACTGACTGTTTGTGAATGTGAACGTAACATTATTAGGAAAGAGATTTAAAAGCCAAGCATGTAGGGTCCCGTGTGGTAAAACATTTACCGCTGTTCGTGTGCCCTTCACCAATATAGAAGATAACAAGATATCCAATACGGAAACAGAGGTTGAGGAACGCACATCAAGAAAAATTAAGGAAAAAGTTGTTACTAGTAAGTAAAGTTATTACAATTGAAGTATACTATTATGAAAATTGACTATGTATGCAACGATGTTAGTGGTGTATTGATTATATTTTGATGTAGGTACCGAGCGTTGTGTGAAGCGTATGAAGAAGATGATTGACGGGGAACACGTGGACGGCAAAGATGAAGACGTGAAAGGAGGTAGTGTTTGTATGGATATATTTATAGGTAAAGCTGTTTTTTTTTATGCTGTTAACAGTTTGGAATTTTTTGTAGATTATGAGGAGAATTGTGAGATGAACGCCGTCGACCAGATTTTTAAATTCCAAAAAAGGAAGCAATCAAAGAACGCAAAAAAAAAGGAAAGGTAGCAATAAGAAACGGGTGAGGTCGAAGCGTAGTAAATGTTTACCATCGATTAGGACGAGGACCTCACCGAATAAATTGTTGGAAGCTGTTTCGATATTGACGAGGAGGCAGAGAAATCTGGTTCGTAGGATGGGGTTTGGAAAGTTACTCAATGTAAGAGTATCAGACGTAAATGCGCAACTGGCGTATTTTGTCGTCGATAGCTTAGACACAGATACAATGGAAATCAATCTTGGGGAGAGGAAAATAAAAGTTAATAAAGAAGGTGTTCGTAGAATAACGGGTGTACCTTACGGAGGTATACGGGTGGTGAGCGATGCAGAAGAATGTGCTGATGCGGAGGCACGTGTGAATACATGGAAAAACAGGTTTGTAAAGACACCGGTTAGCTGTAAGATGATAGTCGAGAAGATCAGGGAAAATAGTTATGTGGATGACGAGACATTCATGATGGATTTCGCAATGCTGTTTATAACGACAATGATAGCAAGCACCAAGAATGGGAACGCGATGTACACAATGCTCGAATGGTTCTGTCTATCAAAGGAGTTTAAAGAGCACGATTGGTGCCAGCTGATAATAGACACAATCAGGGTGTGTAAAAGTGATTGGGACAAAGATGACCCAGATTCGTTTTTTCGCGGTCCGCTCACTATTTTGGTGGTATGACGTTTTAACTTTAAATACACATATGTAACTACTTATGTACATTTGTGTACAGAATATACAATTGTTCTGTACATGTATGTACAACATTGTATTTAGGGAGTTATACGCTGATGAACAAGAGTATGACCAAGAAAGTGAAGACGAAGTGGTAGATCTGTCAAAAGGAGACGAAGAAAAAAAAAGTGCGGGATTTGATGGGATGACGCTTGAGGTATGGTTTTGTTGATATCAAGTAATTTAAAAACATTCGTATCTTATGTAGATTAAAAAAGTAGAATATTGATGGGATATGTTAGGAGTGCATTGTTGGATTGTTTGGGATGTTGGATGAGGCAGAAGGGTTGAAGAGTAGGGTGGAGGATGTTGTTGCCCAAGTGGCAGCTCGTTTCCCGAATAGTGAGGGTCTCTTACCGGTACTGGAATGGTACAAGTCGATGTTTAGCAAAAGTGTTATCGATGATAAGGTTGGACCTTCCGGAGTAAATTCACACGATGGACGGAGGAAAGGTATGTTTTTGCAGATCATGTACACTTTTACGTTATATAAATATAATTAAGGAAAAGTCATATGTACTCTGACTGTTAAATGTGTGTAGATAACGTTACTATGAGAGGAAACAATAATAGTGTGGCCGATGAAGAAGATGGGTTCTCGACTCCGTATATTGCATCCACGTTTACGCAGGATGTTGTTATGTACACTGATGTACTTGAGGATGTTATTACAGGTGCGTATGATACACAACGGATGGATGACATGCCTTCATTCGACTTAGGGCTGTCGCAACCTCTTCCAAGTACACAAGAGTTGGTGACGTTAGGAGAAGAACCTGCGAGAAATGTTGAACCGGAATCTGTTGTTGGCGGGAAAGGAAAAAGGAAAAAACAAATGTCGAAGTACGGGAAATCTCCATTTATGTTACGAGCTGTGGACATTAAGACATGGATGCAATCGAAAGATAAAGTAATTTGGAGATACTTGGCCTCGTGTGTAGAAGATACATAGTATGTGTTATTTTTGGCTGAATTTTTTCTCTATTCGTATTATTCGTTTTTTTTTTAAACTTTGTTATGATAGAGAATCCTATAATACAAATGTTTTGTTTTTGTAAAATTTCTTGTACAGAGTTGCAACTCCGAAAAAGAAGGGTAAACAGGTTGCGACTAGGCAGAGCAGGGATAAAAAAGAAGTAGCCGAAGTTGCTGGTTCAAAAGGGTAAGCAACCCTTTGACTGGCTTATATCAGTTAAATTTTTTTTTATGCATTTAATATGTATTCCGTGTTATAACCTTTAGGCTTGTGTTTCATTAGTTAAGTTATTACTGAAATAAAAATGTGATATACACTGGTGTATTAAAGTGTCTAAAATGTGTACGTATGAAACTGTTCAGAACGTACGTGTTTTTAACGGATTCTGGCATCGGGCTAATGTACTTTCAATTAAAAGACTTTTGCCCGAGCGTGTGGATGGGAGACGCAGTTATCAACTGTTTCGCAACGGTATTGAATCACAAAGAAGCTGATCGGCAGAAAACGACCAAGGAGAAAAGAAAGGAGGTTTACAAAAAAGTTGGTGAAACTCGACGTCTTTTCTGCCATACGGCTTGTTTTGTAAGTTATAACCTTTGTTGTTGGTTGTAAATCAGTTTAAAGCTGTGGTTTTGGGAAAAAAAATGGAGATGATGATAATTTGTTAATTTTAAAATGTAGAATGATGACGTCTTAACCAACAAAAAGTACCATGACAATGGCCGGTTGGAAAAGTTCAGCAGTGCGTTGCTTATGGCGCTGAATAAGGATGAATCACTTATGAATCTGGCGGGTTACACCGTGATTGTTTTCCCGATACTGGAAAATAGTCACTTTTATCTTGTTAGTTTTGACATGGAGAAGTTGGCGATAAGTGTCATTGACAACATGCATCCTAGGGAGAGCTTCATCTAGTTTTCAGATGCTGACTGTTTTTTAAAGAAGACGACACCATTCAAAGTGGTAAGTATGAATGTAATATCTATTGCGAACGCAGGTGTATAAATTTGCTAACCTGGTATGTAATTGTTTTAAATGCAGAAAGATGTTTTTGTAAAATACTTGAGAACCATAAGCCATCCGAAAAGTTCAGAATTTGACAGAGTAATACCGAGTAGGCTGGAGATTGAGTGGGCGACTGTAGGAAATAGTGTGGACTGTGGTGTTTTTGCTATGCGTCACATGGAGACGTGGTTTGGCGAAACCGATGTAAAATGGGACAGTGGATTTCCTCTCGCGCATACCCAAAAAAGTCTAGTCTCACTAGATTACGGAAAAAGTACGCTTGCAAGATTATTTGTTCCGAAGCAAACTTTCGGCGTAATGAAGTAATGGGTACAGCTGTGGCATGGAACATAGCACAAGGGTTTGAGGTTGAAAAGGGATTGAAAGAGAAATATGAGTGAATGAACTTAGTAGGGAAATAAATTTTTGAAGTAAGGTTGGTTTTAAACTTTATAACTGGTGTAAGTTGACACTGTTGGGACTTTATTTGTTTTATGTATGCACATGGTGTTTTTGTTTTGGGTTTATTTAATTGTTTAGGAGACGTACTTTTTTTTGTCAGCATTAGTCATTAAATTTACTTGTGTACTTATAACTAAACTAATTTCTCTGAACAAGATAGATAAACTTTATGTATATACCGGAAACACAAGTGTACTGTAATCTGTATGATACACTTGTGTACTCCAACTATAGCGTTTGCCTTATAATATGTTTAATGAAAAAAAAAAAAAACTTTTTTTCACAAAAAAATATGTTGTACACAATAAACTGATGAACTTCACTGGTATACTTCTACGTATACTTACTCTTCTGAACAACATATATAAACTTTCTGTGTCTACCATAAACACAAGTGTACCAAACAGTATAAACTTTCTGTGTCTACCATAAAGACAAGTGTACACCAGTGTAAGAAGCTTAATACACACATGTAACTTGAGTGGAAAACACTCGTGTATATGCAGTTTTACTTAATATTACTTGTAGGTAATGATTGGATATGAGTTATGTGTATATTGGCTTCTCATCAGTAAATGAAATGGTGTAAATGAAAATACGGCAGAGTATGAAGTTGAATTTGTGTTATTTAATACATCACAGTAAGAGTGTTTGTAACGGGTAAGTACATATTTTTAAAATAACTGAAAACAATAGTGTGTATGCGTTCGTTTTGAAGCTGCCATTTGGTTGATGATGGATAACATGTTATACTTGGTGTATCTGCAGGATTAATGACACTGCCTTGGTGCATGTTTTGGTTGTTATAGATTAACATATCCAATAAGGATTCAGTAAAAACAATTACCAAAGTACGTCTTTAACAGAAACAAATTCAAAAAAAATGATCAAACTTAACAAAAGACAGTGTTTTTTTTCACGATTAAGCTAATCATCGCTAGCGTTGCCATCCCTATCAGTTTCGTCCGATTCAATCTCTATGTCTTCTTCATCTTCGTCTTCATCGGCATCCTCATCTGTAGACGAGTCATCCTTAGATGGCTTTCCTTTTTTTAAAGGGCAATTCCTTTTGTCGTGTGTTCTAACTCGTTTTCCACAATAATTACATGTCCATCGTTTTTTCTTGGCAGCTTTTATTGCTTTTTCTCGCGGACCAATCGGTCTTTTGTGCTTCCCACAACCCTTGTTACGAATTTTATTGGGTGTCGTACACGAGATCTCGTCCGGCTCAGTGTGGGCAATAACTTCTTGAATTGCTAGACCCTTTCTATGAATTTCTGTATCATAAGGAACTTCAGCAAATATCTTATCTTTAAGTGCCTGAATATGTGAGTCTAGTTCCTCTAGTTTGTCAATGTTGCCCCGTACACGATCTCTACACATGTCCATGTTTTCTAAGATTCTTCGCCATAATACTGCACTCCTAGATTGGTCTACGGATAACCTGTTCTCCAAACTATGCACAACACCCGGAAGAGCATTTCGTCTCCATCTCGGGTGAATGTATCTGGCTGGGATCTCATGAATATTATGGCTTCTAAAGGCACAAAACATGTGGCGACATAGATATCCATCACGAGTGAAACCATTGCAAGCACAAGAAACCGATAGGTCTTCCTTGTTAAAGGTCACCTAATAAAAAGGTGGTTGATATGCTGGTTAGTATGACTTCAGTGAGTGATATACACTGATGTACATTAAAAATAACATAACGAATAAAGAAAGCTGAATACGAGATTAGGTAGTAATCATGTTAAGTAGTGCAATTTGTCTAACCTTGAACTCGTTTACAACTTCCTTTCATGATCTAGATGTGCAACAGTAAAACAATGAATGCCATCAACCAGCGACCGTTCGGCAATGTAACTAAATTCTGTACCATTGAATATTTTCTTTTGAACCTCGTAGAAAATTTTCCGTGTATAAACAACGTTCGCGTGACGTTCAATCCTGTAGTTTGTTTTGTATTTTTCTGGGTTGGTAGTCTCGGTATGATTGCAAAGTTCCCTTTGCTTGTTTCTTAACCCATCGATGGACGTGTCATAACATAACATGAATTGAACCAGTGTATTATGTGCGCTGGAGTCTGCTTTAAACATGTGGTTCGCACTTTCGCATCTGGATGTGGTTTTCATTAAAGTGCTCATAGGTATTTCAGGGAAGTAACCTGGAATCCATTTCTCCCGAATTGCGAACATCTCTGTCAACCATTTATGAGACTCTAACCCATATTCTGCGATCAATGAATTCCACCTTTGCTCGAACGTCTCAGGTTTGATATAGACGTTCCAAACAAGCTTGTGAAATTTCTCCTTAATCTCTATATTTGTCATGTTGACCCCCTTTATCTATTTTTTGGTAACCAGAAAAGAAGAAATTATCATATTCAAAATAAAAACAGGTAAGTGTTGCAAAATAAAGATATGGAAAAATGGACCAGTGTATGATGCTATGTGTACACTAGTGTACCAAAAAAGGTAATAATCATAAAGTTTGTAAAGAAATACCTTAGATGGTATCTTTTGAACTATATGCCACATACATAGCCGATGATGCGATTGGTTGAATACGTTGCTAACCGCTTGTTTCATGGCACAATCCTGATCGGTTAGAACCAAAAGAGGTTGTCTGCCGTTATGAGCTTGGAGAAATTTTTGAAGAAGCCAAGTGTATGACTCGATTGTCTCGTTATGAAGTAGCCCAGCACCAAATATCGTGCATTTTTTGTGATGATCCACACCAGTAAATGGAACAAAAATCATATCGTACCTGTAAAAAAAAAATTATAACACGTAAATGTAAATAACTAAAGATTTATAATATGGGAATTTATAACTTACATGTTCGTGTGGTACGTTGCATCAAAAGCCAAAACATCCCCAAATGCTTCGTAATTCATTTTCGAAACATTATCACACCAAAAAATCAACTGGAGTTCTGTGTCAACAATTTGGGTATCAAAGGTATAATTTTCTTTGTTCTTGCATCTTGCGTTCATTTTGTCAACTAACATTTGGGCGTCTCTTTCACCAATGAAATCTCGTATATCTCTACCACAATTTTTATAGTCAACAACGGTACCCTGGACGGCATGATGGCCACCTTTTATGACAACCTGAAGTTTGTGGGATTTCGTGGGACCAATGTTAGCATTACGGCATTTTGCTATAAACTCGGTGGTGGAAAAATCAAGCTTCCTCTTCTTCAGAGATAAATCAAGGTTTTCAGGAGACGTAAAACCATGGTTATGTTGTTCTACCCATTTATATAATTCTATCTCATCTGTAGCCTTCACACGTTTAAATTTCACACAGGCTTTACAGTCTGTAACTTTTATGTTTGATCGTTTTTTAGGGGAAATAGTATCAACCTCAGACGTATGACTATCGGTGTCTTTAGGCTTGTTGGCTCTAGAACACAAGACATATCGCAGATTCGTTATTACTTTGTCGCCGATCTTTTCTTTCTTAGAAGTACCCAACCGTGTACAAAAACCCGCAAGTTGTGCATATTCCTCATACATTGCAATAGCAGCTTCAATCGAACTAAATCTCGCTTTGACAACAGGTTTGAAACCCGGCGGAACAACTGGCGTCCAATACCTAGTGCCGTTAGGTGTTTCGTAAACATTTCTAGCAACTGACTCTGATAATTAATATAGAAAACAAGTGTAATTAATTAAGCATGAGAAAGTGAGTTATACAAATGAATGTATAAAAAAAAGCTAGCAGGTGACCATAAGTGATCAGTACATCTTGTCTATAAGCTACTGCTGTTCTGATATACACTGATATACATCTGTAAATAATACATCCAATATATCAGGAGTGATCAGTACATTAGTGTACATGCACATTGATCTTAACATACAAACAATTCAGTTACAACACCAAATCTGTAAATGTTGGGATTGAACCCTATCAGAGGAACAGATAATTAAAGCCAAAACTGGATCAGAGCAGTGGATCCAGAATAAGCAGACGATTACAGTTAGTTCATGCAAATCTCTCCCCTTGAAAGTGGTTTTATATCTGCTGACCTCCTATCTGCTGATCTTACTAAGTGCTGTCCTACAACTGCTGCTTTGCATCTACTGACAAATGTCAAAGACTGATGGAAGACCAAAGCTCTGCTGACTCAATCTACTGCCTTGAGTCAAGTACTGCTGATCCGGACAGGCACTGCTGGGTTCACAGCAGTGGAAGGATGCAGCAGCTGTTTAAGTGTCTTTTATGTAAAGAAATGTAATAGCAGTAGTTAGTATATCAGAGTTTGTATAGATCAGAGGTTAGAGTTTGTTAGGAGGTTAGATGTCACTTTCATGGTGACGTCAGCTAAGATGCTCAGTGGTTTGCAAGTGCCTATAAATAGTTCAGTACTTTGTACTGTTCTATCAGCTCTTTTACAACATTGTCTTCTTTGCACGAACAAACTACTGAGCTCTGGCTGAGGGGGAGTTTGCATTCATTCATCAATCATTGTAATCGTTGTTGAAACAAATTCAATCTTTCGATTCATTGTGTAAAGATGTTTGATTAAAGTATTACTCTTGTTTGATTGTATGCAAAGTTTGTTTTCATCTTAATTCCGCTGCACAACTCTTTCATTTTCATCTTAATTTCAAACGAAAATACAATCAAAAAGAAACTCAGATCCAACAATTGGTATCAGAGCTTGGACAGTCAAATTTGATTTAACAATCATTTTGACGTAAATAGTTCAGCTCATAACAGTTGATACTGATCGTTTGTTCGTCCGTTGAAAAACAGAGCAAGGATTAATCACCATTAAAGTTGATTTCTCAGTGTCTGTAAAACAACAAGAATGACGTCACAATCTCAGGATGATAAAAACAACATCGACTCGCTTTTTAAACCACCTATGCTAAAAAGAAATGAGTACAACATCTGGCAGAGGAGGATGGGTCACATCCTCGCTCAACCAAGCACAGGTTGTTGGAAGTCTGTCATTTATGGTCCCCATGTTCCTTCAGTGCCAAGTGCTGAAGATGCTAAAAAGTTCGTTCCTAAACCAGTTGAAAATTATACCGAAACCGATTTTCAAAAGATCGAACTAGATGCTAAAGCGTTTAGCATCGTAGCATCAGCGCTGCCCAATGAGATATATGCTGGACTGTTACATTGTAACAGTGCCAAAGAGTTATGGGACGCACTTAAGGAACAGTTTGGGGGAACTGAAGAAGTCATAGAAAACAATAGGGAAATCCTGAACCAACAGTATGAAACATTTTGCTACGTTAAAGGCGAATCACTAATGCAACAATTTGAGCGTTTCAGTTGTCTCATCAGTGAACTGAGGCTTGTTAACACCACTTTTACAAACTCAACTCAAAATAGCAGGTTCCTTAGGTCACTGCCAGAAAAATGGGACACCATAGCTTTTGTCACCCGAAACTCACCTGAATTCAAGGATCTGACCTTGACCCAACTCCACGGTCGACTCCTGACCTATGAAAGGGAGTTGAACCAGAAAAGGAGGTTACAAGAGTCAGGAAAAGTTACCGATGATTACACTTTCGGTAATACTGCTCTTCTGGGTCAAGAAGAATCTGGGAGCAGTGGTAAGGATCAGGGTTATGATCACTTCATTGAGATAACTGCTGGTGCAAATTTTAACAACCCTGATCCTCACTCTGCTAGTTATGCATTCACTGCAAATGAAAACCAGATGTCAGACAATTTAAGTTTTGAACTAAATGATTTGCAACATTTTGATCCCACTGATTTAGAGGAAATGGACATCCTGCACCAACTGGCTTTGCTAAGTGTTAGAACTAGCAAGTTCTACAAAAGAACAGGGCGAAAATTCCCAGGTTTGCATGGGAATCTAAGGGTTGGGTTGGATAAATCGAAAATCAAGTGCTACAAGTGTAATAGGTTGGGACATTTCGCTAGGGAATGTAGGAGTCAAACTACTGGTCCCATAATTACTCATCCTAGCTCAAATCCTAGACCTCAAAACCAAAACACTGTGCACTATGCCCAATATGCCCCAGCAGCTCAAGTGAACACTGCTCACTATGCTGCTGCCCCTGTGCCAGTACATTATGTCCAAACTACTGTTCCACAAATCCAATATGTTCAAACCCCTGCTCCACAGGTACAAGTGCAACTTGTTGCACCTCAAACCACTGCTCCAGCAGCAGCACAACCAGATCAACAAAGTTTTTTCACTCAAGGGTTTGTTGACTGGAGCAGTATGCCTGAAGACCTTAATGATGAAAATTTTGCACTCTATGCTTCTAATGATTCTTCTCATGATGAGTTTTGTTTGATGGCATTAGAGTCAATACAGGAGGGGGTTGAAACTGAGGAGGAACAGCAGAGCTTTGAAACAGTGGAAGAGGTGACTGAAGCAGTGGTTACTGCTGTGGCTGGTGAACTACTGTTGGAAGAAAGTTCAGGTTCCCTTATTGAACCACTGACAGATCCATGGTCCGAAGAGGACAAACAAGAAGAGAAGGAAGAAAAGGCTGGTGAAAAGAAGGTGAAAGCTGATGATGAGGAAGATCATCAATGTGATTGTGCAATGATGGCAGCTGCCAAGGTATCTCCTCAAGTTCTTGAAAAACTGTGTTCTGACAATTGCATAATTGCTTTTGCTAACATTAAAGAGGTGAATGAAAACCTTCGGGATAAAATCTTGTCTGATGAGGTCAAATTTGAAAGGTCTTTAAAAGAACTTAAAAACAAATTGACTGAAAAAGAAAAAGAGAACAGCTGTCTAAAAGAAGAGCAAAGTATAACCAAAACCCAACTTCAAACTATGGTAGAAAAATACCAAGTTTGCAAAAAGGAGTTGGAGTCCGCCCAGATTACTTGTGAAAGATGGGTGGAATCTTGCAAAGGATATGAGGTTATGCTTGAAAAACAGAGAAAAAGCAATGTGAAATTTGGGGTTGGCTATAGAAAACATGATGATGAAAACACTGCTTTTGAAAAATCTGTTCAAACCACTGATGTAACCACTGAGTTCATCCCCATAAACAAGAATGGCCAAGAAGTGAAAATCACTGATAAACTTGGTAACAAAATCACACTTGACAGACCAATGGAATCCTCTACTTTTGAGGAGCTTGAAGAATACCAGTTTAAACCAAAATGGTCTGATGAGTGTGACATTCTTGAAAATTTCAAGCCAATGGACTTTACATCAACTGATGGTGTCAAGGCTCCAAAAGCTAAAGTCATACCTCTCAAGGACATCCCAGCAGTGGTTAAAACCTCTGCTGCAAAGGAGTCTGAAAAGAGAAAGAAGAAAGAAAAAATTGATAACTTGTTTTGTGAATTCTGTGAGAAAAGGAATCATCTTACAAAAGATTGTTTCCACTTAAAAGCGTATGATTTAAACAGAACAAGTGTCATTGTTTCAGCTGAAGGTTGCATTGTCTGTGATAAAACAAACCACAAAACTCAAGCATGTGTGTATCTCAAAAACTTTGATGTGAAAAAGAATGAGTACATTTCTAAAACATCCTTGAGTCCATCATCATCATCAACATCTGTCAAATTCACCAAGAAACAACCACTGTGTGTGCCAGTTCAAACAGTTGTTACAAAACAGCTGAACCAAACATCTGTCAAAAGAGATGTTCAGGTTACTGATGCACCCCCTGCCAATCAGTTCAGAAAAGGCAGAGAAAAACAGTCTTACCAAAGGATTCCTCACGTTTATGAGGCCTACAAAAGGCCCTCTAAACCCAAAGTGAACAAGCATCCTTTTGGTTACCAACAGATGATTGGTCAGGACCCACAACAGTGGTTAGAGAAACACTGTCCTAAAACAGTTCAAACTCCTGACCTAACCACTGTCCATCATTCTGCATCCATCCCAGACACTGTTGAGACCCCATCCAAAGCCTTGTTGGCTTTGGAGACCTTAATGAACTAATCCTTTTACTTCATGTGCAGGGAGCTTCTGCATGCTTTGATAGTCTTTGGTATGTAGATAGTGGAGGCTCCAGGCACATGACAGGATGTAAAGCCCTCCTCAAAGACTTTAAAATCCATGGAGGGGGTGATATATCCTTTGGGAATAATAGTAAAGGAAAAGTTCTGGGGTCGGGTACAGTGGAGTCTGGAAAAGTAAAATTTGAAAATGTCAATCTAATAGACAATCTAAAATTCAATCTTCTGAGTGTGTCCCAAATGAGTGACAAGGGTTTTGGGTCATTCTTCACAAAAGATTGTTGTAGGATTGTTGGACCAGAAATGGTCAAAAAGATTGAAGCAATAATCAAAACTGGTCAAACTAAACTTGTTGCTCAAAGAAGTGGCAATGTTTATGTTGTTGACATGTCAAAAGAGTGTCCCAGAGCTGATGCCTGTCTGTTCTCAGTTGCCTCTAACAAAGAGACAGAACTTTGGCACAGAAGGCTGGGACACACAAATCTTAAGACAAACACAGAAATTTCAAAAAATGGTTTGGTGAGAGGCCTACCACAAAAATTGTTTTCATGTCCTGAACATTGCATTTCCTATGTAAAAGGAAAACAGCATAAAAGTTCTTACAAGTCCATTGAAGAGTCCAAAACAACCCAGTGTTTGCAAATGCTACACATGGATTTGTTTGGCCCAGTTCAAGTCATGAGCCTCAAAAAGAAAAGATATTGTTTGGTTATTGTTGATGACTTTTCTAGGTTCACATGGACTTTCTTTTTGCACTCAAAAGATGAAACTGCAGGCATTTTGCAAGACTTTGTAATACAGGTTGAAAAGCAATTTGACCTTCCAGTGAAAAGCTTCAGGAGTGACAATGGCACAGAATTCAAAAATAGGGAGTTGGATGCCTTCTGTGTGAAAAAAGGGATTGTAAGGCAGTACAGCATCCCAAGAACACCAGAGCAGAATGGGGTAGTGGAAAGGAAGAACAGAACTCTGATTGAGGCTGCCAGAACCATGCTTGCAGATTCAGGTTTGCCATTAATTTTCTGGGCAGAGGCAGTAAACACTGCTTGCTATGTTCAGAACAGAGTTTTAATAAACCCCAGGCACAAAAAAACTGCCTATGAAATTCTGTATAAAATTAAACCACTGATCTCATATTTCAAAGTGTTTAGCTGCCCATGCTTTATTTTGAACTTAAAAGATTCCATTTCAAAATTTGCAGCCAAAATTGATTGTGGTTATCATCTGGGATACTCAACCACTGCCAAGGCCTACAAAGTGTTCAATACACGGACCAAGGCAGTGGAGGAGACTTTGAATGTTAAGTTCAATGAACTCTCATCAATGAAAATCCCAGCAAACCCTGCAGATCTGTTTGATCTTGAAAAATTCACTTTTGAAAATATTGCTGTCAAGACTAACAGTGCAGGTCCATCAGAGGATACAACACCAGACTATGGGTATGAAATCATCATCCCTCAAAGGTCTGCCATAAAGGGAAAAGCACCAGCTGTTCAAAACAGTTATCAAAGCTCAACCACTGCTACCTCAACAGTTGTTAACCAAAGTAGCCCATCAACCACTGCTTCCACATCCTCAAACACTGCTGACAAAAGTCCTCAAACAGTGGATAACAGTCAGCAGTTGTCCACTTCATTACCTCCTATACCACCACCTTTTGAAGCCACTGCTGGATCATCAAAGTCCCCAGCAGTGGTTAGCTCAGATGATACACATTTGCAGCCTTCACCAACCAATGCCATCATACCATACCAAGGAGATTTAATCTTCTTGAGATCTCATCCACCTGATTAAATCATTGGCAACATAAATGAAGGGGTGCTCACAAGAAGTCAAACCCAAAACATTTGTCTTTTTGCTGGTTTTCTATCACTCCATCAGCCAGTCAAGTACCAAGAGGCACTGAAAGACAACAGCTGGGTAGAAGCCATGCAAGAGGAGCTCCAACAGTTTAAAAGACAACAAGTATGGGAGCTTGTACCACTGCCAGAAGAGGTTAGTCCCATTGGCACAAAGTGGGTCTTCAAGAACAAAACTGATGAAAGGGGTATTGTTGTCAAGAATAAAGTCAGGCTTGTGGTTCAAGGTTACAGACAGGAAGAGGGGATTGATTATGACGAAACATTTGCCCCTGTTGCAAGATTAGAAGCCATTAGACTGTTCCTGGCCTTTGCTGTCAACCACAATATGAAGGTGTTTCAAATGGATATCAAAAGTGCTTTCCTCTATGGTACAATTCAAGAAGAGGTGTATGTTTGTCAACCTCCAGGTTTTGAGGATCCATTTTATCCAGATCATGTCTACAGGCTAAACAAAGCCTTGTATGGCCTGAAACAAGCACCAAGGACCTGGTATGAAACTCTTTCCAACTTTCTACTCTCCAATGGTTTCAAAAGAGGTACTATTGATAAAACATTGTTTTTAAAATGGAGAGGGAAGGATTTAATGATTGTCCAGATTTATGTGGATGACATTATTTTTGGAAGCACATGTAACTCAATGTGTGAAGAGTTTAGAGAACTCATGACAGCTGAGTTTGAAATGAGTGCAATGGGTGAGCTACAATGCTTTCTTGGTCTCCAAGTTCAGCAAATGCAAAATGGAACTTTCATTCATCAAAGCAAATATGCTAAAGAACTTTTGACAAAATTTGATATGAATGATTGTAAACCATGTAGCACACCCATGGCAACAAATAAGCTAGTCATGTCTGATGAAAAAGATGAGCTGATTGACCAAACACTTTATAGAAGCATGATTGGGTCTTTATTGTACCTAACTGCATCTAGACCTGACATCATGTTTGCAACATGTGTCTGTGCAAGAAGTCAATCAGCTCCCAGAAAATCAAATCTCATTGCTGTAAAAAGGATCTTCAGATACATAAAAGGTGCTCCCACACTTGGTATCTGGTATCCAGCTAATGGGAACATCAAGCTTTCAGGTTTCTCAGACAGTGACTTTGCTGGATGTCACACCACAAGGAAGTCCACATCAGGAGGGTGCCAGTTTCTAGGTGATTGCTTAGTTTCATGGCAAAGCAAAAAGCAAGCAGCTGTTTCAACATCCACTGCTGAAGCTGAATACATTGCTGCTGCAAGCTGTACAGCCCAACTCCTGTGGCTTCAAAATCAGTTGCTGGATTTTGGTATCACTGCCTTAAAGACACCACTCATGTTAGACAGTCAGGCAGCAGAAAATATCATCAAAAATCCAGTTTCCCACTCAACCACCAAACACATCGACATCAGACATCACTTTGTGAGGGATTGCTATGAAAAAGGTTTGATTTCTCTGCATCATGTCCCAACTAAAGACCAGCTAGCTGATGTGCTCACAAAAGCACTTGATACAGCCACTTTTGAAAGTTTGGTCTCTAGGATTGGGATGCTGAACATGGAATAACAAGCAACATCTTGTTTTTCTATGAATAAAAGCAACAAAATGTTTTCAGAAAATCAAAACTCCATCCTTAAAAATAGCTAAAAATGATATTTTTCATTAAAATCCTTAAAAGTCTGCCATTACCCACTGATTGTTCAAAAGTCTGCTCTACTTCAAAAGTCTGTCCACTGCTGAAAGTCAACCCATGCTCTCTCATTACTTTGATAAACTTTGTTGTTCAAAAGCAGTGTCTTATCCACTGATAGTAAAAATCATCCACTGCTTTCATACCACTGCTTTCATCTGTCCCTATCACACAAGTACTGTCCTTCACTTTCAACAGGGGTTGTCACGTGGGCAGTACATATTGGTCAGACCTTTTGTAACGGCTGCTACCTCAGCATTCACTTTCTTCCCTATAAAATCCCCCACTCACCACCAAAACAGGGTTTTACTGTCGAATTGAATTCTTAAAAATTCTCTTCTCAAAGCAGTTTTTCTTCTCATCTTTCACAACTTTCTTCGATCATTCATCTTCAAAATGACAAAATCGAAGTCCTCCTCAAAACCCTCATCCAAATCTTCATCGAAAACAGCCTCTCAAAAGGCAATCTCCACTGAAATTCCACATAAACCATCTCACAATCTCCTGGGTCTTCTCACAAAACCTGGAACCACCAAAGTTTTCGATTCCATCATTGATCTCATGGCAAAATCAAAGTACAAAACTTTGTTCACTGCCGATGCACCAATCTATTTGGCGCCCAAAGGGAGTTCTGGAAAAATGCAACCCTTGAAAAACAAGGAGACACTGCAACCACCATAAACTCTTCGATAAAGGGTAAAGTTGTCCAAATCACGCCACAATCCATTTCAGAGGTCTTTCAACTCGGTGATCAGGAAGGTAAAATTTCTTCACTAAAAACGAGTTACAAACTGACTTCATTGAGAGAGGGTATGAAGCCACAATGATGAAGAAAATTACCTTAGAAAAAGGTTATTTTCCGTCTGAAACCAGATTTTTATTTCATACCCTCCTACTATGTGTTTCAAACAAAACCACTTCTTTCAATGAAATCCCTTTAAAGATTCAAAATCTGGGATATGAAATTCTTCAAGGAGAAAATTTTAACTATTCTCGGGAAATTTTTAAAGATTTGGTTAATAATGTTGAAACAAAATCATTCTTACTGTTTCCAAGGTTTTTAAGTTACTATTTTTCAAAGAAATTCAGTAAGGATGATTTAGCTGTAATAAACCAAGGTGATTCTACTCAAATAAACAGTTTAACAACTGAAACTTTTTCAAGAATGTTAGCACCTTGCAAAACACAAGCAGAGGTGCCTGAGCAGATTTTAGCAGTTACAACTGCTCCTCAGGTATCTGCTGCTGAGCCCACTGCTCAAGGTGATCAAAGCAGCAGCACAACTGTTTTGAAACCCACACCTAAAATCACCAAAAAGCCAACAAAAAGAAAAACACAAAAATCCCCCAAAACCATCAAAAAGGCATCTCTGGAGGATGAGATACCAGAGCACCTGCCACTGATAACACAAAAGTCACAAGAAACCATTGCTGCTACTTCCTCACAGCAGTTGATACAAATATCTCAACCCATAACCGAAACTCCTCCTGTTTCTTCAAAAAAAGAACAGGTTGTACAAATAGGGTCTCCACATCATGATGCTCTGGAAACACTCGTTTCTATCATCCACAGTCCAATGCCCGGGACACATCCTATTTCTACACCAATCATCACATCCACAATTCCCTCACCAATAAAACCACTGTTGGATGCAATTGATTTGAACCAGGCATTAACCAGTCCTTCTCAATCACCTACTAATGAGAATATACCTCAACAACTGACTGGGTCTGATGTATCAATCTTTGCTAACCCACCAACACAACCTGAGGAGGTTACACCCCATGAGTTACAAGTAACTCTTGGTGGTAATCCAAGTGAAGCAGCCACTACAATTGTTGAACCTACAGGTTTACAGTTGGACAGTGATTACATTAATAAGACTTCCTTGGAGGCAATTCCTTTTATAGCACCTCTGCCAACCACCAGTGGATTTATTTATCCTACGCAACATCAAAAGGTTGTCAAGTGTTGAAGGAAGAAGACCCCAGTACCAAGAAAAAGGGGCATCAGTGGTTAATGTTTGGAGTATACTCCCTACATCTACCACTGATAAAACCACTACTAGTGGGAAATCAGATGATCCCATTAACTTGGGTGATGGTTTAAAGTACCAGAAATTGACGGATCGTATTGCAAAGCTTGATAACTCTGTTGCAGAACTCAAAGATATGCTACAACAGGTGTTACAAGTTCAGAAGGTACAATCAACTGATGTTCCACCTCAAGCACCTGCTCCACAAAGGGCACCTGCTACAAATGAGCTCTGGAATCTATTTCAATCTTTTCTCCAACAACAAGCACAATTTGCAGATCAGCAACATGAAAAACATGTACAACAGCTGAGAAATGCAATGGAGTCAAGGTTCAAGAACACTCAGGCTGATTTAAAGGCTCTCAAAACTCAGATCTTGCACACCACTGGCAATGCTCCTCCAAAAGTCCGCTACATTTATCAAATCCCCGAAGATAATGCCAAAAAGGGGGAGAAAATTAAGGAGTGGAAAAAGAGGGGTATAGAGGATGGTCTCTATCTTGAACCAGAAAATTCAAACATGACCAAAAAGATCCCTTTGCCAGATGGCAGCAAGAAAATTGATGTGACAACAAATGCACTAGCAGAAGCAGTTGCAAGTGTAAAAAGGGATAGAGAGGCCAAAAGGAAAGCCAGGGTGGACAGAATGGATCATCCAGATCAGGGTACTTCTGGGTCAAAGGATAATGAAAATCCTGTTGAGGAAAAGAAGAAGCCTACTAGAAAAGTGAGGCAACCCAAATCCATTCCAACCAGACATTCAAAGTCTGCTCAAAAACCACCATACAAAACAGCTGATGCAACAGGAGTTACAAAAACTACTGCTTGCCAAACAGTTGTTCCATCAACACACACCACTTCAACACACACAACATCCACTGCTTTACCATCATCACCACCTGCTGACATACATCAGAAGACAGCAGATGTTATAACATCTGTTGTAATGACAACAGTGGTTGAAACACCAGTTGTTTCAACAGCTGTTAGTCAATCACAATCCACTGCCACTACATCTACCACCACTATTCCATCCAAAACATCATCAGTCCCTCCTACAAAAAGGAGAAGACTAATTCTCAAAGATGATGACAATTCACCACCACAAACATCTTCAAAATATTTAGCACTTGTCACAATTCCAAAACCTGTTCCTCTCTCTTCAGTTAAAATGTACAAGCCCTTACCTCCTGCAGGTGTTCAATTTCCTCTTGAATTAGCAGCTGTTAGAGAAGAAATAAAATCTTTTTACTTTGAGGATGACCCTGCCAAACGGAGTTTGCCATCAATAAAAGGATATCCCTGGCCTAAAAATGTTGATGAATATTTGGAAATCAAGGCCAAGCAAGCAGAGGATATCTCAAAGAAAAACACACAAGGGAAATCTGATAAAGAAATTGCACAGAGAAGTCAATATTTGCTCACACAAGTCAGATCCCTAGAGCAATTTGCAAAAAATGTTAGTCAACAAATTTCTGAAAGAGCAGCTGAAACTCTGAAGAAAGACTACATTGAAAGCATCATGGCTCACAAGAAGTACAAAGGAGAGAGATACATGTACAAAGAGTGGACTATTCCTGAACTTGAAAACGAAGCAGCACGAATTCAAGACATGATAAAAAGGAAAGTCACTCACATTCCTCCTAACTGGGCAAAATTTAGAAAGAATGTACCTGACAAACAGGAAGAGCTGAGGAGAATGAAAGAGGAACTGGTAGCAGCTGATTATGGAAACAAAAGACAAGTTGCTAGATGGAAAGAAGATGTGGTCAGGGCTACTTACAAAAGGTTGGAACAATTAAGAAAGAAAGATCCCACAGTTCCTCAAAAGCCTGACTATCCTGAAGCAGCGGTTTCAAAAAGACCATCAAAACTGCAAATCAGGAGATCCACAGCTCCAGTTGGTGCTGCCATCTACAAAAGAAGGCCACAGAAACAGCTGATTGCTGAAACCATCAAAGAGTTAATGGAAGGTGAAGACCTTGGAAAAGAGGGTATAAAGAAAATGATCATGGAAACTCTTGGTTTGGATCAAACTGCAAGTACTGCTCAGCCAATCATGAATAGGCCAGCCTCTCCAAATACTTCTGCAAATAAACATCTCCCAAGAAACCCACCAGGCTCAAAAATACAAAAGTGGGAAACTGACAAACAGACCTGCGTATTGACTTTGCTCAGGTCTGGTGGAGAAGTGGAGAAAATATCAAGGGAACAAGCTCTTGGCCTGAGTCTTGAAGATTTGCAGGATCTCCTTGATCTTCCACTTAGCAGGGATGATGAAGATACAGATGCCCTAGACTTTGAATTACAATTTAAAGGTCAGATAAGGGAGCTGTTGATGAGGCAATAAAGAATTCCACAAATAATGAAGAGTTTTGGCATTATCTGTTCCAGGGGGAGATTGTTGGGATTGAACCCTATCAGAGGAACAGATAATTAAAGCCAAAACTGGATCAGAGCAGTGGATCCAGAATAAGCAGACGATTACAGTTAGTTCATGCAAATCTCTCCCCTTGAAAGTGGTTTTATATCTGCTGACCTCCTATCTGCTGATCTTACTAAGTGCTGTCCTACAACTGCTGCTTTGCATCTACTGACAAATGTCAAAGACTGATGGAAGACCAAAGCTCTGCTGACTCAATCTACTGCCTTGAGTCAAGTACTGCTGATCCGGACAGGCACTGTTGGGTTCACAGCAGTGGAAGGATGCAGCAGCTGTTTAAGTGTCTTTTATGTAAAGAAATGTAATAGCAGTAGTTAGTATATCAGAGTTTGTATAGATCAGAGGTTAGAGTTTGTTAGGAGGTTAGATGTCACTTTCATGGTGACGTCAGCTAAGATGCTCAGTGGTTTGCAAGTGCCTATAAATAGTTCAGTACTTTGTACTGTTCTATCAGCTCTTTTACAACATTGTCTTCTTTGCACGAACAAACTACTGAGCTCTGGCTGAGGGGGAGTTTGCATTCATTCATCAATCATTGTAATCGTTGTTGAAACAAATTCAATCTTTCGATTCATTGTGTAAAGATGTTTGATTAAAGTATTACTCTCGTTTGATTGTATGCAAAGTTTGTTTTCATCTTAATTCCGCTGCACAACTCTTTCATTTTCATCTTAATTTCAAACGAAAATACAATCAAAAAGAAACTCAGATCCAACAGTAAACAAAACACTGAAATCTGTAAAACAAATCATGATAAACCACAAAAAACATAGTAAAGAAAACGGAATAATTATCATTAAAATCCATGCAGATAAAATTGACGACAAACGAACTGGACGAAGCAGTACTACATACTGTAATTGAAGATTTAGATGCAAAAAAAACCGGAGAAAACATATAAAAAAAACTGAACCTGGACGATTCATGGTGGTGTAAAAAACTGGATTTAATTCATCTTGTTCGATCGGGTCTCGTCCATTCAAGCCGCTACTAGAACCACCCTCCATGATCGACGCCGAGTTTGAGAAATTCTCAGGGTTTGAGCGTTTCAAAAATTGGATTAGTAAAAGAAATCATTTGAATATAATTATAAAAGATCACGTGAAATATGCTAAAATATAGGATTTGTAACTGAATGTATATTATGGAAAGGAATTTAAAAAAAATAATTTATAAAATTACAATCTTGCCCTAATGATCAATGATTAAAACCAATGGTTGAGATTAGTTCACAAGGTTCACAACTATGGATGTTGTTCACTCATGATCCCTATCCTTATATATATATATATATATATATATATATATATAATAACAATGTGTTTTTCTTTTTTTTTATTTATTATTTTTGTTTTATAAAATAACAAGACTCTTAATTTAAAAGTCAAATAAACCAAAAACAGATATCATGATTGCAATCATCCATAGGCCTTCTGAAAATTCAATGCTTGCGTATTATTAATTTTACTAAAATCAGTCTTCGAATTTATACCTCTCACGATTTTTTAGTTAACTTTTTAAACTCAGATTGCCTTTTAACATTGTAGCGCCTAGTCAAGGGAGCAGGATTCAAGGGGCGGGGAGCGGCGCCTGACCCCCCGAACTTTTCGGTCAGTATTGTTATGTATGTACGTTTCGTATAAAATTTTATAGGTATATACATTCTCAACCCCCCGGTTTTAATTTTTTTATTTATATAGCCCAAATAATATATTTTATTAGCCCAAGTATTATATAGCACAAATCATTATATTTAGAAGAATATATATATTATATAGCTCAAATAAAAGCCAACCCTATAAAAAAACCCAAATTCGTTTACTTGAACTACCTACCAGAACAGAACATAAGGGGGGAAAATCACTGCTTTCTTGGTCGCGTGGTCTTCTTCAGTTGTTCGACTGTAGCTGCTGCTTGTTGAATCTTTCTTGTTCGACTTCTTCAATCTTCATAAGGTTAAAGTTATGTGTTTTTTATCTTTAGGTTTCACTCAGGGCTGCAATTTATGTGATTTAGGATGAAATTAGGGATGAAATTGGTCAAATTTTTTGCCCTAAACTTTTTGAATCTTTCTGTAACTATGTGTAATTTTATTTGTTTAATCTTTTTGATTTGATTTAGTTAGAAATTAGAGTTTGAAATTTATGGTGATTTGTTAACTTGTTATGTTATTAGATTATGCTATGAGGAAGTATAAAAGCATAACTTCTTTTTTCAAAAGAAAGAATGGTGAAGAAGTAGAGGAAGTTGTTGACGGAAACAGTGAGATTAAACGTCTGCAATGAAAATATTTAAGAATCGCCTTCGCAATAACATGTCAGATCAGTTTCTAGCAAACAATATGGTGATTTACATAGAAAAGGGGATTGATGTGAACGTTAATTCGGAGTCCATAATTGAAGAATTCAGAAATCTTAAAGGAAGACTGATAGAACTATAATTCTTCATCCAGGAGAACCGGGTACCCATCTTCCTCTCTCCTTTTTAATGTTTTGGTGTCTTTGTTCATTTGTTTGTTAAACAATGTTTATGTTTTAATGTTTGAGAACGTTTTTTATTTGATATTAATGTTTGACCCGACCCGAATCGAATCACCGACGTCCGACCCGAACATATCACCTCGAAACAATGCGATAGAAATTTTTTTTAGGTCCGGTACCTTCCGACCCCCCGTTGGAAATTTTCAAGCTTTGCCACTGTGCCTAGTTATTGTCATCGTTAAACGAAACATAAACGGATTCTTACCAAATCGAAAGTTGGAAGTAGTGTCTTTTGACTATGTTAGACAAAATTTGGTCTACCTTGAGGAAATTAGGGGCAATTCCAATTGTTTTTAACAAAAGAGCAAGCTATTTGAGGCATATATGGTTCTTGGCATTTCACAAGTTATTGAATACTTAACAGCAAATATATACACCTAAAACTTATGACATAACTAGGAAGTTTGTTCTCGGTGCCAGAAAACTTGAGATATGGATGTTTACTCTGAAGCAGTTTCTCTCATCCAAAAGCCCGCGAGATTTTATGTGTCCACAAAACATGACAAGATCACTCTGGACGATGTGAATGCCTTTCATTTGACTTTGGTAAGAAAACGTAGCTTCAAATAAGAACAAGAAGCGGTGTAATCAAACCTAAACCTTCAATACCTATTTATATCTAATTAGGAGGGTTAAAAAAACCAGCTTCAAACGGTAAAAAAAACGGCTATATTACCATTAGAAACCGATTTCAACTGTCAAAAAAACCTTTTATTAGAGAATACCTAGAGTTGTACCTGATTTTCGGGTAGGAATCATATCCAACCCGAACATAACCGGTTATATCGGGTACCCATTTATACATCTAGAACCGGGTCTGTTTCCTACCGGGTTCCTTGAAAAAAACCGGTTTCATTTGTACCCGATTGGGTCTTACCCAGTTTCTACCCGGGTCTGGTTCCGGCCCATTACCCGATTTGTGCATCTCTCTTTCCAACCATGGGACCAAATGGGCAGGAAATCCTTGGAGTTTAGGTCCTGTTTTACAAAGCAAGGATAGATCTACGAGACATTTGGATATAGCTTCACCACAAAACAAAACCGTAGAGCTGCGATTTATAACCGAAGATACAAATACACTACTACGTTTAAAGAATCGGGTCTAAGAAAACTACCTAACGTGTCACGGTTGAACTAGAAGAGACACATTAATTCAACTCATAATCCAATGAGATAAATTAACAAACGATTTTCTTCCCATGATCCCCACTACTTAATTTCTAAAAAAAATGCCGAAATATGAAATAATATAAACGGACTCTTATCAAATTCATGGCTGGAGTTATGTTGCAACTGTCGATGTGTTTGCTGTCCAATTTACTAATTTGCCCCTCCATGGACTTTCTGGACTTTCTGAACAAATCTAATAGACTATATTTATGGAATAGATAATAATGTAATTATGTGTAATATTATCCCACATTAGGAGGTCATGTATTTGTATTATATATAGTGCATAATATCAAGGATTGATGCAAGGACTCAATTACCGAAAACATTCCTTCCATCATGGTATCAAGCCAGTAAAAGAAAAAAAACCCTAAAAGTCCCCCTTTCTTCTTCGTTGTCTGCCTTTCTTTTTTATTTTTCTTCTACAACCGATTTCTTTTCCCTTTTTTTTCTGATTCTCTCATGGAGTCGAAGATTCACCCAGCCATTACTGTGTCTAATATCAAGACCTTCATCCCCATAACTTTGGAGATGGAATCTGCGCAATACACCACGTGGTCGGAGCGTTTCCGCATCCACCGTCGTTCCTTTCTTGTCTCTGACCATCTCGAACCTCGTATCCTTGCTACACCTGCTGCTGAATCCTCCTCGGATGCACCAAAACAACCTGAAACCGAAACCCCAAAACCCACCACCCCACCCGCACCTACATCACCCGCCCCTACCGAATCTTGGGAACGGCTCGACGCCATTGTCCTTCAATGGATATATGGCACCATCTCGCAAGATCTTCTACACACTGTTATCAAAACCAACACTACCGCATATGGTGCATGGACGGCTATTGAAAATCTTTTTCAAGATAACAAAGCGGTCCGTGCATTATATCTCAAATAGAAATTTTCAACCACTCGCCTTGAGAAATTTACATCCATGTCTGCCTACTGTCAAGAGCTTAAAACCGTAGCCGACCAACTTGCTAACGTTGACGCACCCGTTGACGATCAGGATCTCACCCTCCAAACAATAGCCGGTCTCACATAGGCTTATGAAAACATCGGTACCATCCTGAACGCTACCAAACCTTTACCATCCTTTTATGAGATCCCCTCTCAATTGTGTATGTACGAGACTCGTAAAGCAAACCAAGCACTTCATGCTGCCCAGAGCACCGGTACAGCCCTCCATACCACATCCAAACAAATCGCCACCAACAACACCCCACAACAACCATCTGCTGACTATTGCTCGGAGTATCATTATGAACGTGGTCGAGGACGTGGCCGTAGGGGCCGTGCTCGTGGTCCTGGAAACTGGAACGGGGGTCGCGGATCATACAACATGGGCTCTCAACAATCCACTTACGGCTCCCAATCCTGGCCGGCTCCTCTTGGGCTTCCCTCATGGGTCAACCTTCATGGCCCACGGGTTTCTCTCCACAACAGCCACCTTGGGCTGCATGGGCTGCGCCACCGTGTCCTTATCCAACGGTCGGCTCTAATAGTACTAATACACAGGCCGTCATTCTCGGTTCCAAGCCCAATCAGGCTCATGCAGCGTATACTCCAACAAACATTGAGCAAGCCATGTACACTATGTCGTTGAACCCACCGGACTGGAATTCTCTTATGGACACAGGGGCGAGCGGACACTATCTTCAACCGTCAGGTAATTCTCAATCTTGTTCAAATAATGGTACTACTCAATATATTATTGTCGGTGATGGTAATACCATTCCGGTTACAGGACAGGGCAATACATACCTACCACCACTATACCCACCTTTTAAACCAAATAACGTCCTTTACTCACCCAAACTTAACAAGAACCTTATCTCTGTCCGCAAACTCACCACCGACAATTCTCTTTCAATTGAATTTGACCCCTTTGGTTTTCTTGTGAAGGATCTCAAGACCCGGATCCCTATCCTCAGGTGCAACAGCAGCTGTGATCTCTATCCTTTGCTGCCACCACCTGCATCCAGGCGCACCTCACCTTCTGCTTTTGCTGCTCTTTCTCAACAATTATGGCATCAACGCCTTGGTCATCCAGGCCCTAGTTTATTGAATTCTTTAAAACATTCTAGTTCTATTGATTTTAGTTCTACTAATAAAAACATTTGTCACTCTTGTGTTTTGGGAAAGAGCATTCGTTTACCATTTAGTCCATCAACTACTTGCACTGTTTTACCATTTGATATAATACACAGTGACCTTTGGACATCACCAGTCGTAACCAATGAGGGACACCGGTACTACATTTTATTCTTGGATGACCACACAAATTTTCTATGGACATACCCATTGGAAAATAAGTCCCAAGTGTTTAATGTTTTCTCTCAATTTTCTAACATGATTAAAACTCAATTTGCCAAACCAATTAAAACATTTCAATGTGATAACGGCACGGAATATGTGAATAACTCGTTTAAACAATTTTGTGCTCAAAACGGAATGACCTTTCGCCTAACTTGCCCACATACTTCATCCCAAAATGGCAAGGCGGAACGCAAGATTCGGACCATAAACAACATGATACGCACCTTGTTAGCCCATGCTAACCTTCCCTTCACCTTTTGGCACCATGCCCTCGACATGGCCACCTACCTTCACAACATTCTACCTGGTAAAACCCACCAATACCACACTCCCACCGAACTTCTTTATCACCACACACCCTCCTACGAGCACCTTCGTGTCTTTGGCTCCCTTTGCTACCCTCTCATTCCTTCCACCACCACTCACAAACTATCTCCTCGCTCCCACCCGTGTGTCTTCCTCGGTTATCCCTCACGACATCGGGGGTATAAATGTCTCAATCTCACTACCAATCAAATCACTTTATCTCGCCATGTGTTGTTCGATGAGACCATCTACCCATTCAAACACAGGTCATATCCCCCTCCCTCTTATGATTTTTTGTACACATCCGTTCACCCAACTATATGGCCTCATGTCCAAACCTCAAACCACTCCTACACCAACCGGCCAAACTCCCTCAGCTCCATCTAGCCCATCCCCGTCCTCAACCCCGTCTCCTATACCGGCCCATTCCCCACAAACACACCCGGCCCAAGCACCTTCCCCTCCACCGGCCTAACAACCTTCGACCAGCCCTACATCGATAACATCTGTCTCGGCCCAACCTTCCTCACCACCCACTCAACATGTACAAGCCCACAATCCTTCACATCCGACTTCTAAGCCCACAACCGTCCAACCATCTCGCACCATGCCCACGCGCGCAATGAATGGTATCACCAAACCCAAGCGTTTTCTCAACCTCCACACCTCCACTATCGTCCCAATCCCCAAATCACCCGCCTTCGCATTGTCCTCACCGGAATGGCACTGAGCAATAACTACTGAGTTTGGTGCCCTTATTAAAAATGAGACTTGGGAATTAGTTCCTCGACACCCGAACATGAATGTGATACGTAGCATGTGGTTATTTAAACATAAATTTAATTCTGATGGTTCTCTGGAGCGCTACAAGGCTCGTTTAGTTTGTGATGGCAGGTTGCAACAGGTGGGCGTTGACTGCGGGGAGACTTTTAGCCCAGTTGTCAAACCGGCTATAATTCGCACATTTCTTACTATTGCTCTTACTTACTCTTGGCCGGTTCATCAGCTTGACGTCACCAATGCATTCTTACACGGTACTCTTAATGAAACTGTGTACATGTACCAACCAATGGGGTTTCGAAGTAAGGATTTTCCAAATCATGTTTGTCGACTGAAAAAATCTCTATATGGTTTAAAGCAAACACCTCGGGCCTCGTATCGAAGGTTCACATATTACGTGCTCAAGTTGGGTTTTCACCAAAGTGATTGTGATAATTCTCTCTTTATTCTTCAACAATCTAACCAAACAGCATATCTTCTCCTGTATGTGGATGACATCTTGATCATCACCTCCTCTGACCGCCTTCGACAGCAACTAATGTCTAACCTTGCCACATAGTTTGCTATGAAGGATCTGGGCCCTCTGAGTTACTTTCTTGGCATCTCGGTCTCTCGCACCGGTAACTCTATGTTTCTATCACAACAGGCATATGCTCACGACATCATCAAACATGCGGGCATGCAAACTTACAAGCCCGTGGATACCCCCATTGACATAAATTCAAAACTTTGGGCCACATCTGGCACTCCATTCGAGGACCCAATTTTATATCATAGTCTTGCAGGAGCCCTACAGTACCTCACTTTCACTCGTCCAGACATCAGCTATGCTGTTCAGCAGGTATGTATGCATATGCATGCCCCTATGACTGATCATTGGAACGCGCTGAAACGCATTATTCGTTACTTACAAGGTTCTGCGCATCATCTTCATTAACAGCCTATACAGATGCTGACTGGGCCAGCTATCCTGACACCCGTCGGTCAACATCTGGGTATTGCGTCTACCATGGTAATAATCTTTTGTCATTGTCCTCTAAACGCCAACCACGATTTCCCGCTCCAGTGCCAAAGCAGAATAGAGGGGTGTCGCCAATGTTGTTGCTGAAATCTGTTGGCTACGCAATCTTCTTCTTGAACTTTATCAGCCTCTCACTCTCACGAAGGCCACCATCGTCTATTGTGATAATGTTAGTGTTGTTTACCTCTCTGGAAACCCCGTACAACATCAACGCACAAAACATATTGAATTAGATATTCACTTTGTTCGAGAACAAGTTCAGCGTGGTCATATTCATGTCCTTCATGTCGCCTCTCAGTATCAAATCGCTGACATCTTCACAAAAGGCTTGCCTCGTCCGCTCTTTGAAGATTTTAGATCCAGTCTCAGCATCCGTTCACCTCGAGCTGCGACTGCAGGGGTATAACAGACTATATTTATGGAATAGATAATAATGTAATTATGTGTAAATCCCTCATTTGGAGGTCATGTATTTGTATTATATATAGTGCATAATATCAAGGATTGAGGCAAGGACTCAATTACCGAAAACATTCCTTCCATCAATATCCTTGTGCTACCAAACAATATGTTGACCCGGATTGGGCCTGATGAACCGGTTCCTAGTCAGGCCAGGTAGACCAAATAAAAATAAACTGGTTTCAGCCAAACCAATGTGGGTCCCTACCTAGTCCAACGGTTTGAGCTCAGGTCCGAATATCACGTATACAACCCGATTTCAGCCCAAACCGGTTCTGAAACCTAACAAGAACCGGTTCCAACATATATAATAAATTGTTTCCAATGTATATAGAACATGCCAAACGGAGTTAGCCATTAAACTAGTCGTTAACGCTAGTTTGTCACCTTTTTTTTTGCATTCCCCCCCCCCCCTATGTTGGTATAAATATGTATAGTTTGTTTTGGTTATGAATCAGAACACTCAACTATGCAATAGATCGGTTCGGGTGACGAAGATTAAACACATCACGAGAGTGAAGAATAAAAAATAATACGTCAAAAAGATATTACCACTTATTTTTTTTTCTAGTTTTATTATTATTATTATTATTATTATATAACAGTTAAACCTCAAACAATACCATATTGCTGGTAGATTGCAATCTGCGTCAATAAACTTAACAGTCATTAAAAATCTATTTAACAACCAAACAAAATATCTAAGCCTGTTATAATCATATTTCTATTGGCCATCAGATCGTGATGCAGCGGAATCATCATATGAATTGATATTCATGATAACAAAAACAGTATGATAATGGATTGAAATTGGACAAATGGTGTAAGATTAATGTGGACAATTAATGGCAGTTTTAATTGTCTTGGTACCGAGTAAGTTCCCGGCAAAAGTCTTAAATACATTGAGAGGAGCGACGGTTGGAGAGGCGGTTGAATTTGGCGGGAATAACCACCATTCGAAACCGATGCCAACCACAAGTCACACCTCTTCGAATTATTACACACATACATATAAGTATACATATATCCTAGATTCGTTATATAAGTATACATATATCCTAGATTCGTTACATATATCCTAAATTATGTTTAGTCGGAAAATGGTCGGAAATTTCCGACAACTTTCCGACCAATGTTGTGTTTCGTCGGAAAGTAGTCGGAAATTTCCGACCATTTTCCGACAACAATTTTTGTTTTTTTCATTTTTTCAACCTTTAAACATCGTTTTTCCATTCCATCTTTTGTACACATTAATTATACATGAAATACTTTTACTTTGCCAACTTATACGCATTGTACACGTTTATACGTGTATGTACACTATCGGGACCGATTAATTAAAACAGGCTAAGTGTGTGTATATATATGTATGTGTGTATGTATGCGTGTGTGTACACTTGGAAAAACACATACTTATACATATATATATATACATACACACATACATATACATATAGAGACAAGAAATACGTTTATATATATAGATATACACCTCGGTATAATTAAATACGAAAAGAATAATTGTTTTAGTCGGAAATTTGTCGGAAATTTCCGACCATTTTCCGACCAATAAAGGGTTTAGTCGGAAAATGGTCGGAAATTTCCGACAACTTTCCGACCAATGTTGAGTTTCGTCGGAAAGTGGTCGGAAATTTCCGACCATTTTCCGACAACAATTTTCGTTTTTTTTCATTTTTTTCAACCTTTAAACATCGTTTTTCCATTCTATCTTTTGTACACATTAATTATACATGAAATACTTTTACTTTACCAACTTATACGCATTGTACACGTTTATACGTGTATGTACACTATCGGGACCCATCAATTAAAACAGGCTAAGTATGTGTATATATATGTATGTGTGTATGTATGCGTGTGTGTACACTTGGACAAACACATACTTATACATATATATATATATATATACATACACACATATACATATAGAGACAAGAAATACGTTTATATATATAGATATACACCTTGGTATAATTAAATACGAAAAGAATAATTGTTTTAGTCGGAAATTTGTCAGAAATTTCCGACCATTTTCCGACCAATTTTTTTATTTATTTTTTTTTGGTCGGTAAATCGTCGGAAATTTTCCGACCATTTTCCGACCAAATTTTTTTTTGTCGGTAAATTGTAGGAAAATAGTCGGTAAAACCAGATTAGTTTTTTAGTCGGAACTTAGTCGGAAATTTTCCGACCATTTTCCGACCAATTTTTTTCTCTTTTTTTTTGTCGGTAAATTGTAGGAAAATAGTCGGTAAAACCAGATTATTTTTTTAGTTGTTATTTTGTCGGAAAATAGTCGGAATTTTCCGACCAAATTAGTTTTGTCGGAAATTTTGGTAGGAAATCTCCTATTTTCTAGTAGTGACTTATCCCCGGTGAATTTTACCGTAAACCCCTGCGTGATTAATTGATCATAACTTAAGACATTCCTATCTATGTCTTGTGAGTAAAATACACTTTGAATACGAATTTTTTCGATCCCAGAAATAACTTCCACAACTCCGATACCCCTTATGAAGTAAAACTGATTTTCACCCGTGTTTGACTCTACCCCTTTCATACTCTTAATACGCTTAAACATGTTTAAGTTTCCAGAGAAATGACGTTTTAAAGTTTTACTTACATACCACATTTCCAACCATAAACCTCCATCAGTTCCGGCCACTAGAAATTCTGGTTCCCAACTTCTTCTGTGATCTTCATTCTCGACATCCCATTGTTGTACACCGGTGTTAATTGCAAGACGTATTAGTTGGGATTCTTCATCATTTTCTTTCCTTTTACAGTTTGAAACCTGATGGCATGGGTTGTTACAATAGTAACACCGTTTTATTAACCATCTTCTTCCCCTTCTTTCATCTGCGCAGTGTTGACACGGAATGGTTGTAGACGTTGCCCTAAGATCGGAGTAACCTGGTGCTCTGATACCACTATATTGGCCATCAGATCGTGATGCAGCGGAATCATCATATGAATTGATATTCATGAAAACAAAAACAGTATGATAATGGATTGAAATTGGACAAATGGTGTAAGATTAATGTGGACAATTAATGGCAGTTTTAATTGTCTTGGTACCGAGTAAGTTCCCGGCAAAAGTCTTAAATACATTGAGAGGAGCGACGGTTGGAGAGGCGGTTGAATTTGGCGGGAATAACCACCATTCGAAACCGATGCCAACCACAAGTCACACCTCTTCGAATTATTACACACATACATATAAGTATACATATATCCTAGATTTGTTACATAACATAAAATACGAAATTATGTTTATAATATTCTAACAATTTCAGCCATTCAAAGCAGCTTAATTTAATTATATATTAGCATTAAAAAGATACACAAGCAAGATTAAAATAACTTAAAAATAGCTAATGTGCCATATATCCTAAGACCAACTTGGTTCAATCCATGTATGAGGGTGACAGTGATGTTTAGTTCCAAGAAAATCAGCACCGAAACTTTCTAGGATATTTTTGTCATTGAATGTGTGGTACCTGCATGTTTCGAGAGAATAGAACACTATCTTTGTGTCCTCATTATCCAATAATCTTGGAAAGTAGATCTTGTTCTCCATTTTTGGTAATTTGGCATCAAGGCAAATACATGATGCATCAGAAATATAAATCATGTGTTTTCCCAAGCTATTTGTTTGCTCCCATTCTTCTGTAGACTCCTTTAGTTTGAACACCTCAACCGATTCTCCAAACTTACCCAAGATAACTAGTAAAAGATGTTGATCACAACTTGACAAAAAATATTGTGTCAAAGATCTGCAACGACTACTTGGGGCTTTGTCTACAAGAGCCTCCCAGGAGAAATCAACTTCAGTCATGTCTCTAAAAACGTCAAGTTCTTTATTATTATTGCACAAGGTATAAACATCTCGGCCATTGAATGTTGGAAACTGAAAAGAATACGCACCGACAAGATTCAGACTAATTAAATGCCATATTGATTCCCTAGATACAACGTGGATGAGTACACGCCCAAATAGTGTAAATCCAACAACCATACAATCACCAGAAGTAGGTGGAGCTGAGAAACAATAGCTATCTAAAGGAGGCACCTCTGGAAGCTTAAGGATCGATCTTACTTGTTAATGGGTTAAAGAACACCAGCTGGGATCCGTCCTTAATTTTAAGCATCAGCAGCCAGCCATACTTGGAACAATATATCTGGTAATCACCCTTAAGCTCTTGAGGTGTTTTTATAAAATACCTTTCATAGCACATCGGATCTATAAAAGTGATAATGCCTCGATCATTGTCTAACACCATCAACCATGGTGAATCTAACGAGTACTTCTGTAGTCTCTTTAATGTTGTTTTCCTGTTCCATTGAATAGGAGGTGCTGCTAAACAACAATGTTTGCATGTAGCACGAAACCTCATGTATTCGATACCAATACAAAGCTCCATAATCATTTCCAAAATATGAATCGGAATATTTAGCAAGTGCTACTCACCTGTTGTGCCATCAAGATTAGTGTTGTCAACCTTAGCTGGTCTTACGACTATCTGAGTATCTGTGTCCTCTTCTTCATGCTTAGATTCAGCATGATCAATTTCTGACCTACACAAGATATGATAATAAGAAAACATTTCCCAACTAAAAGAAAAAAAAATGTACACTTCAATAATATCATAAAAATTATATGCAATACCTCCATTCAAGCATTGCCCATGCGGACGCTTGGCTTTCTAAGACTGAACAAGGCATAGAAGATACGGACAAGGTTCTATCTTTGGCATGGAATGAGCATATTATTTTGCCCGAATCACCGAGCATATATATATGACCCCCCAATTCTGAGTCAACTGCAGAGCTGTAGTAGCATGCTGAGAAATCACTAGCAAGTTCTAGAAAAATTATAGTATTTTTAAGGTCTACCATTTTCTCCCATATCATTCTAGTCATGTCCAGTGTAAACAAATGCACGTCACCAATCGTTGTCCTCGTTTCATCTTCAAAACTAACTATAATGTAGAAGAGTTCTATACAAGACCCTTTCAAAAAGGAACGGACACGTATGGGACCATTATAGAAAGGACGATGCCTAAATGAAATAGAAGGGATTTCCACAAACGGCAATAGACTTATCACGAGTTCTTTCCCTTTAACCACAATGTCAATATGTATGACAAAATGATAATAATACATAGAGGCCATCGCATATACTTTACCATTGCAACATGTTGGAGATTATAGGAAACAAACATCTTCACCGCTTATGCTCTTTAACTGTTTAGCATATGACATTTCAGTCCATTTTAATTTCTTTCTTTTACGGTCTAGCCGACAAAAAACAATGGTAGGAACTTTGATTGTTGTTAACAGCAAAACCGAGCCTTGATCATCTGGAGGAACTGACAAACAACATTCATGGGAGTGTTTTGCCTCATGAATCAAAGGTGGAAGACGAATCAACTTAGAGGTGAGCGGGTTCCAAAGAGACCACAGAACGGTGTCAGGATGGTCGGAGAGAATAACCCAGCCATGGAAACATGCCTGGATTCGTCTCCCCCTTAGCTCATTGATTTGACAATGATAATAGTTCTGTTGGTTGCCCAGGGTGTAAAAGATTTGGCTATGGGATTCTAGGTTCTGAGCAATAAACCACTGGTGTCTTGCAGAGAGGAGAGGTAACTTCTGATCACAAGAAACTAGTTGCGGCTCCATCTACGAAGTTCATCATGCATAATAACAATAACAATAAGTAAAATTTCATTAAAGCAGCATTAATTAACTATGATTTTCTAAAGTCCACACGTAATACCTGGAACTCAAGCAAATCGAATCACGGAGGCCTAAGATCTTTGGCGTGGTAAGGGGGTCACTTCAGCAGCAGCGCAATCCAGAGCTTCGAATGAGGCTTCGTAGGTTAAATAAAAAGAAACAAAAGCAGCCTCAGGGAAACCTATATATATAGTTCATATATCAATTTTCACGGAGGTTTCTTTTAAGTTGTGACTTTCTTGGCCCAATCTTTTCAATAAAATTTTCAGATTTGCTTCCTAAGATATTAATTATTCATGAGTTCAGTGCACACATGTTCCCTCTTCTTAGGTCATATTATATGTATTTTCTAAAATTACATTTTCTTTTAACGGCAATTGTTACACCTTTATACTAACGATCCTAAACTAATCTCTCTTACTAGGGATGAGCAAATGGTACCCGGTACCGATACCGAATTTACCGAATCGGGTACCGATTCGGTACCGACTTTTAACATTTTCGGTACCGGTTCGGTACAGTACCGGTTTTTACCCTCAAATACCGGTACCGGTACTGAACCATACCGAACCGGGTATATTTGGTACTGGTACCCACTTTTGGGGATTTTTCGGTACCGGACGCTACCGAGCTCATCCCTATCTCTTACTCAGGTTTAAACACTGGACCGCCCTTTAAAAAACATGTGTCTCAAGTGGGTTAGCCTTAAGTTGGCTTTTCTAAAATTGCATATAATATGTGAAGAACCGAATCCTAGCCGGTTAGGTTTGGATGGGTTTCCACGTATGGTTATCCTACATAAAACAAAATTAGCTCCAGGTTGAAGGTCTTCAAAAAGAAGAAACTGTTGATGCATATTTTGTGGACACGACTCGGCTCGGTTCAACTCAGCTCAGTTCGACTTGGTTTCGACTTGAAGACACGAAGATCAAGACAAAGCTACTTGTGTCTGTACTTTGTCTGTATGTGTCATGATACAAAACGATGTCTTATGTTAGATTTGTTGCTATGTGCGTTCGATGTAAGTTTGACCAGGTCAACCATCCTCCGGTATGACTTGGCCAAACAGTTAGCACATTGGTTGAAACATGCTTGTGTCGAAGGATGTCATCGAAGGATGGTTTGTATCCTTCGATGACCTCGAAAGATAATGTCATTCGATAGATACAGATGGACCTCGAAGGATATCATCCTTCGAGGTATGTATGGATCTTTCGGTAGAATTTCTGGTCGATAGATGATCCTTCGACCAGATTTCCTTATCCTTCGACCACAGGTGCTGTGTCGGGTATAAATACCCATGTGTTGTGTTCATTTAAAAAAAAAAGCACTTAGACGAGAGAGACACAAGAGACAGAAAGATACACTCGAGAGATAGGGAGAGCATTCTGTCAAGAACACACACACTAGAGAGTTTGCAATACAGATTTGTAAACCTTGTGCTTGTAACCGGAACCTTTCATACGCATTAATACAAGTGGTGTTAATCGTTGAACCTTGTGTGTTTTGTGTTTATACTTGTCTCAACTCGGTTGCACTCTAGCTTGGATTCCGCACTTGCTAGTGTGTTAATATAACAAGGATAAGGTTTGACCTCTTCCGGGGAGGGACCTACAAGTGGTATCAGAGCCTTGGCTCTTCTCCTTGTTAAAACCGAGTGTTTTAGAGTGTGTTTCGGATTTTTGGAGTTCATATTTTTCTGAAAAATCAGCTTTAAAACTTCGAAAATCTGCATGTTTTGCTAGAAGTTCTTATAAAAACCTTGTTGTTCTTCATTTTCACATGTTAAACATCGGTTTTTAGTGAAGTTTCGACCAAAACTCGTGTTCGGCAGTTGTCGGTTTACCAGAAAATTCAAATTTTCTGGGTTTGTTCTTGATATCTTCAACAAATTTTCAAGTGTTCTTCAAAGTGTTACATATTTTGATCTTGTTTTATTATTGTTGAAAGTTGTTTGTGCATTGGGAAGGGTTAATTGGTTAAAATATTCAAACCAAATCTGGTTTTGGCAGAAAGCACGTCTGAACATACCTTCTGCCGAAAGTTTTTACCAACCCGTCACCTTTCTCACCAAACTGTCAACTTTGTGTCAGTGTGTCAGTGCTCATCGAAAGATATCCTTCGGAGTCGAAAGATCATCTTTCGATCAAGGAGGTTCGACAGATACCCATCCTTCGAACATCTTTCGAAGTCAGTGAGTTATCTTTCGAGCCAAGGAATCTTTTCGAAGGATATATTGTTCGAGCTACTGTTACATTTCGAAAGATAAGGATCCTTCGTCTTGGAGAATCTTTCGAAGTCATTGTTCGAAACTCAACAGTGGTCTTTCGACACTGTTGATCCTTCGAACAGGTGTCTATCTTTCGAACAAGGGTTGATCTTTCGATCCTTAGTCTGTTTATAATTAACAGTTGTGTTTTGCAGGTCTTTCGATCCTTGATCCTTCGGCTGGTTGTTATCATTCGAAAAATTAACATAGTTTGTGAAAATTAATTTTATTTTAAATCAATTTTCACTTAATATATTAATTTTTATAAAATGGGAACAAACGGTGAGTGGTGGACTCAATTAACTTCGACTCCACAATCATCAGCTACACAACCTGAGCCAGAGTTTGACAAAAATGCATTCTTGCGAGCTATTGCCCCAACTCAAGCTGCAATGATAACTGCAAATCAATGGGCATTGGTCACAAATCAAAGCAGCAGCATTCAATCTATGATGCAGAAAGACAGTGAAACTGGTACAAGCACAAAACCGCCAAAGTTAAATCACATCAATGATTGGGGATGGTGGAAAGAAAGGTTGAGAACTTATGTTCAGGGGCAAGGTCAAGATCTATGGATGTGTTTCTTCACTCCATTTGACAGTGAGTTGGAAGTTGCAGGATCTAATCCACAAACTTACAGCACTCTGTCTGATGAAGATAAGAAGAAGTTTGAGTTAGAAAAGAAAGCATTCATGATTCTCACACAAGCTCTTAACAGAGACATTTACCACCAGTTTGTTTACTGCACGACTACTAAAAGCTTGTGGGATATGCTCACGTTACGATGTGAAGGAAATGCTCAATCTAGAAAGATCAAGCAAGATTTACTGAAGAAAGAGTTTGAAGGATTCACGTGTGTGGAGAATGAGACTTTGGCAGATTTATCTACAAGGTTCCATCACTTGTTGAGCGAGATGTTTGCTTTTAAAGTCAATGCCACTCCACAAGAAATAACAAAGAGATTTGCTGATAGCTTACCAGCAAAGTGGAGCAGTTATCTTGAAATCCTTAAAGAAAATGGTGTTTTAGACACAATCACCGTTTATGATTTAATTCAAAAATTGGAGAACAAGGATGTAGAAGAAAAACTGAAGGCAAAAAGAACACTAACTCCTCAAAGTCCAGAGATGTATTTTGGGATTGCAGGAGGTATCAGTGGAGAAAAACCAGCTTCTCAACATGCGAAGCTTCAAACAGCTTTCATCTCAAACACTGCACCTTCAACAACAGATCAGTTTGATCCTTCAGCATACTTGATGTATCCAAGACCAGATGTGAAACCGACACCGACAGCTCCGCAGCAACAACCGCAACAGCAAGGGTTTTATGGAAACTCTTCAAACATTCAAGCCACTTCCAATCCAAACACAGTCAGATTAGACACTTCCAACTTTTCCAAAGTCAGTGTCGAGATAGCCAAGGAGCATATGGAGATGTTGAATACCTTGGTTAGTGCTTATTGTGGATTGATCGCAGGTCAGATTGGGAATATCAATCTAACCAATGAAGATTATCAGCAAGTGGATAGAGACGAGTTTGAAATGATGGATATCAAATGGGCTCTTGCTAGTGCCATTCGAAGAGCAAAGGAGTTTATGGAAAGGACCGGGAGAACCAACTTGGAAAGCAAGAAAGACACCAAGTATGGATTCGACAAGCAAGCTGTAACGTGCTTTAACTGTGGTGAACGCGGTCATTTCAAAAGGGAATGCACAAGACTAGCTCAGCATGGAAACCAAAATCCCTTCAGAAATCAAGGCAACCAGCAGAACCAAAACAGGAACAACGTTCGTACGTTGATACCTGTCAACAACCAAGGCCAAGCAGGGTCGTCAAATGCCAACCGGGCACTTGTGGTTCAAATGGATGAAGGTTGTGATTGGTCGCTTCAGCTTGGAGAAGGAGGAAATGGTGGAACAGCTTGTTATGCTAAAGTAACAGAGAAGGTAGTAGAACCCGTGTCTGCTGGTGAATCTTCAGAAGATGAAGATAGTTCGGGTTATAGTGGGAGCATGAATGGGGAATCACTTGATGCTGATGATTTATCAAGTGATGCTTTGGATTTGAAGGTTGATAAACTTTTGGCTGAAGCTGAAGTATTATGCAAGAGGAGATCTATTATGTGCCAGAAATCTGCTGGAACTTCCGAGAAGCTTGCTAAGTTCTTCTCTGAAGATGGATCTTTTTCTTTCCATTCAGCCTTTACGGCTAATGTCGACTGTTCATCAAGTCAGGTATGTGTCGATGAACCCACTGTAGTTAGCTGTGAAAATTGTGATAGTTTAAAGGTTAAATATGCTGAACAGGAAAAGCAGTTTGAGATCACACACAAACACAATCAAGAATTGATTGTAGATCTTTCTAAAGCAACTGAAGCTAACTTGTTTTTAACCAGAAATGAAAAGGAATTTAAAGCAACAATTGCGTCATTAAAACATGATGTTTCTGAATTACAAAAGGCTGTTTTGAGAAAACAACATGCTAATAATGATTTAATTGACACAATTGAAAAGCAAATGGTAGAGTTAGCAACAGCTCGATGTGAATGTGATACAATTAAGTAGAAATTGGAAAGCTATTCCAATTCCCGCTATGTTTTGGATCACATTATTGATGTTCAAAAGAAAAAGGGGGATAGGAAGTGTAATGGATTCAAATCATGTCCTCCCCCAATGAATCACAATTACTCCAAATTGCCTGATGACGAGGATATGCCCCGTTTTGAACCTACTGTGCCACTCAATCTAGATGATTTTGCAGCAGGCCTCGGGTTCACAACTGGTACATCATCCTCGGGTCAATCAGAATCTGAGTTTGAGAATGTGACAGATTCATCGTGTGTTAAGGAACAGAGTCCTATCATTGTTGAGGATACTGATTCTTCGGACGATGAATCTGAAGGAATTGTGAATCAACAGTCTAACTCGGTTACACCAGATATTCCAATTGAGAATCACATCTTGTGTGATCCACCAGTGGAACCGAGTAAGACTGAAACGTCAAAAGCTATGGAGTCCCTTGTTTCTAGCAGTGAAGGGAATAACTTGTTGTACACGCTCAAAGGAGATGACAAAATCTACTCTAACAAAGATTTTCCAATTAAAAATGTAAATCAAGATTTAATTGAGCAAATTTTTGAAGGATGTATTGATAAGTTTTTGGGAAACAAAAGTGGCAAAGTTACCGTCACTCAATGTGATCCAATTCCGTCTGAACAAATTAGAAAACAATACGGAAACCAAAAACAACCAATTGAGCGAAAACAACAAGTGAACTCCGGAAAGGGTAAGGTACAGGGAAAGAAGGCTCAGAACAAGAATGTTCAAGCACCTAAGGTTCAACAGCAAAAGGTGCAAAACAAAAGAGCTCCTGTTAAGAAAAGAGAACAGAAAGTGAACTTTGTTGGATCCAAGGGTACAGATAAACTGGAAACATTTCAGGATAAATCTAACATTGATTTTATAAAACAAGTTAGAATTTTAAAACGAAATGATCAGAATAATTACACCCAACACTCCAACGGATGTGATTTAGGTCCAAGTACATCTAGATCACAAAGTTCATTGTCTGGTTCTCTGTCTGGTCATCAACATGTTTCTCCGAGGTTTGTAGAGCGGAGAATGTGTTTTGAGTGTGGCACAATTGGGCATATTGTAAGATACTGCCCATACCTGCAAAAGTTGAAGGCTCCCCAAGAAACCAATTACCAAAAACGATCAGTTTCCCCGAAACAAGACCCGCGTGTCTTGAAAGAAAGGGAAAAGAAGTTGAAACAAAAGAATCAAAAGGTAATTGAAAAGGCCTTAAAATCAGAGGTCAAAGAAGAAAAACCTGTTCAAGCAAAATCTAAAACTGTAAAACCAGTAAATGCTAAAACAATTAATACAAATACTGGTAAAGGACAAACAGCTTGGAAACAAAAACAGGTAACTCAGTCAGGGGGAGCACCACAGGTTCTTTTTCCTAATCATCAAGTGATTGAAATCACTTTTCTTGATGATCAAGGACGACCCAAGTCCACAAAGGCTTGGGTCCCCCTCTCCGTCTAATCTTTGAATGAGTGTGTAGGATATTCCAGGAGGAACTTTCAATAGTCGTAAGATTGTTGATAGTGGAGTGTCCATGCACAAAATAGGCGACAGAAGAAATTGTTGCCTTTGATGGAGAGAAGAAAAGAAAAGGAAAAGAGAAACAGAATTGTCTGTTGAAAGAGTTTGAAAAGCTTCGACAAAAATGCAAAGCCTTTTACAATCAAGCTTTGATCGGGTCCCCAGGGTAGATTCAAATCAAAATGTACGCACCAGCAGCACGTTTGAAATTAAAAATCAACAAGATGAACGTGCAGTGTACATTTCTTCGCGGTGTGATTGAAGAAAAAGTGTTTGTTGAACAAACCAACCGGGTGTGCGGATGCCTTGGCAGGGGTTGAACAACCGCACACTACTTATGAAAGAGAAAGACAAAAACCTTCGCTGGTGAAATGTGGAAGACCAGCCGGACCCAAAGGTTTATGATCTTGTTGCTGTCAAGAGACTTCTCAGTAGCTACAAAGAATCGACTTTGAAATCCACATCGGGTGGATATCCAGTTTGGGAGAGCACTCAGATTCCTTGCAATGCACGAAGCAGTTGCAGGATACGGTTTTAAAATTCTAATCTCTCCTTTACTTGTCGTCATTTAAGCTACTTTATGAATTTGTATTATCTCGCAGCACTCTTTGGCCAGACAATGTTGTCATGGTCCGCACCGCAAACCGACATGCCAACTGATTTTTCCAAAATTTGATAAATCTTTTCAGATTAAAACTTAATTTTGGTAAACGGCATTGAGGTAAAACATGAGTTAACCAACATCGGGAAGTCATTTTTGTAAATACCTTTGTGTTTTTAAATTTTATCTTAGTTTGTTGATTTTAGGGGGAGTAATTCCAAATTTGAAAAATCCAAAAACATCGAAAAATTTCAAAAGCACAAAAACAATAGAAAAACAAAAATGAGTTTCCTGGCGAGAAAAAGAGAAAATGATAGTACATCAGTGGTCTGTCTAAACCTCTTTAAACCTTAAATGAAAAAGCGATAAGCAGCTCTATATAAGATGTATCGGTAGGCTCACAATCATTTTAAAGTGTGCAGGGTGATATAAACTTAAATCCGACTGAAGACCAGGTGGGAACCATTCATTGGCATATGGTCTTAGTACCGAAATTTCGTTTGAGAGATTGCCGAGGTTCTGAGATATTCGGTCTTTATGCTGCTTATCATCTGGGTATCATGGTTGTATCTTTTACCGAAAAATAACGGGGACGCAAGTCTAGATCTTCCATGATACCATACATACGTGTACATATTGCATACGACCTCAATAAGTGATCAACAATCACATGTCCAAACAAATAAGTGATAAAATATCACATTTATTCGGGAGTCAAGTTCGTCTCTCTGCTGTACGAAAGTACTGACCTGTTCACGAACTTGCTCCTGTGCCCTTCATGCATCGAAAATCAAGTTCCTCATCAATAAGTGATTCTATCACACAGGGCTTGTTTTTCAAATCAAAATAAGTGAGTTTCTCACATCATATACGGTCAAACAGATGATAATCGGTATACTCACCGGTAAGATGAACTCTCGCGCATACCTTGATACGGGAATGTGTCGTGATGTGGATGAACACCGGTCGGTAAGTATAAATCATACATTAACGTATCCCCTCGCCATGATTACGAATGATAAGTTGAGTTTATGTGGACAACAATACCGATAATCGTTATAGGATGCTTATCTTAATGTTAACTAATAGAACAACTAGAGCGTTTTGACATGACCGTACACTGATATGATTCTCTTACCCTCGAAACTCGCAAAAAGAATGTCTGTAGATATTTATTTACTATTTTCAGTTTATGATTCTTTGTATGTATTTATTTATTGTTTTCCGTCTTTACATTTGAAAAATGAAAAATTCCAAAAAGATTTTAGGTGTGTTTTAATATAAACTTTATAAAATCCAAAAAGATTTTGCTTCTTGTTTATTTTTGATTGACTGATGTTGGAACTCGAGTCTATCCTACCCAAAATCCTGATTGTAAGCCGGAAAACAATTGCATCTTCATAAACTGTCGAAGTTAACACATTTTGAAAGTTAAAGGATTAAAATTGTATCATTTTCTAAACTTTCAAAATATTGTCGGTTGGTGTTTGATTGAGATTTGATCTCATATGTGTCATTTGTTTAAATGTTAACTATATTCCAAGCGGTTGTTCTCATTATGCGTTTAGCTTTCTTGCATGTGCAGATGCTAAAGGCGAGGAGAACATGTTCGATGACACGCTTTGGAATGAAGACACGAAGTGGAGGCACTCAAAGGATAAAGTGATCGAGTTGCCGCTGACCCTTCATCAACACCACAAGGATCTGAAGAATTGACAAGTCAAAAGATTCACGAGCATGACTCAATGGAGAGTTCAATCTAAGGGGGAGTTTATTGACACACTTCCTAAATGAAAAGGGGAGTTTGTTGATACACTTTCTACTTACGACGCGTGAAGACTTTGTAGATCCTCCGACGTAGAAGACATCGAAGTTGAACCTCACGAGTAGCGTCCAAGGGGGAGTTTGTTGATGCATATTTTGTGGACACGACTCGGCTCGGTTCAACTCAGCTCAGTTCGACTTGGTTTCGACTTGAAGACACGAAGATCAAGACAAAGCTACTTGTGTCTGTACTTTGTCTGTATGTGTCATGATACAAAACGATGTCTTATGTTAGATTTGTTGCTATGTGCTTTCGATGTAAGTTTGACCAAGTCAACCATCCTCCGGTATGACTTGGCCAAACAGTTAGCACATTGGTTGAAACATGCTTGTGTCGAAGGATGTCATCGAAGGATGGTTTGTATCCTTCGATGACCTCGAAAGATAATGTCATTCGATAGATACAGATGGACCTCGAAGGATATCATCCTTCGAGGTATGTATGGATCTTTCGGTAGAATTTCTGGTCGATAGATGATCCTTCGACCAGATTTCCTTATCCTTCGACCACAGGTGCTGTGTCGGGTATAAATACCCATGTGTTGTGTTCATTTAAAAAAAAAAGCACTTAGACGAGAGAGACACAAGAGACAGAAAGATACACTCGAGAGATAGGCAGAGCATTCTGTCAAGAACACACACACTAGAGAGTTTGCAATACAGATTTGTAAACCTTGTGCTTGTAACCGGAACCTTTCATACGCATTAATACAAGTGGTGTTAATCGTTGAACCTTGTGTGTTTTGTGTTTATACTTGTCTCAACTCGGTTGCACTCTAGCTTGGATTCCGCACTTGCTAGTGTGTTAATATAACAAGGATAAGGTTTGACCTCTTCCGGGGAGGGACCTACAGAAACACCGTTAGGCACGTCGCAGGTAGGGACTTCGCCTTGCAAAACAAGAAACACCGTTAGGCTTGTCACCGTTAGGTATTCCTCCTCGTGACCCACCTCCGACGTGAGAATAAGTATCGGAATCGATTGGTTAAAGTAGGGTTTCGGTGAAAATGTAGATAACGACTTACCTTAGGGAAGGAGATCTCACATCTATTTATAGTAAATTTGGGTGGATGTCACCATCGTCAGGGTGGGTGGTTGGACCCGTTTCAGGAGCCGCGGGACAGAAATACTGCGGTATTTATTTAATTGAGTTTGACAGCGGAAGTTTCCATCAGGATCTTTTAAAATGTAAATATTTCCCGATTATTTTATTTCACAACGCGGGATAAAACCCAGTAATTTACAATCATTTGATTTCACAAAGAAATCTTTTATTTTACAAAACATGTTTCTTTATTTTATACTGAGCCACTTCCTTGAGCTTGTAGTGCTATATGGCACTTTTCCTGATTCATAACAGGTTACCTGAAACATGTTTGAAAACGGTTTTGTCAGCGGGAAATACTGAGTGAATCATTCTATTTTGCATAATGATGCATAGTTATTAATTACAGCATAAGAGCGATTACAATGGCTTCTATCTTATTTTTATCTGGCATTCTGTCACAATGGTGACATGTCACAATGGTGGCGATGGTCATACCACTATTTAGATCAATGAACCTAAATAGTGATGATTATCCCTGTAGGTCAATGAACCTAACAGTGATTATCCCGAGTAGGTCAATGAACCTAACTGAGAGAAAGTTAGTAATGTGCACAATACCCCACTAACCAGTAATTCAAGATATCCATGACTTAGTCCCTGTAATTATAACCTTGAAAATAATTTTGGAGTATTGTAAAACAATTTGATAAAAAGAGAATGACTCACAAACTGTGAAAAAAAGAGAATGACTCACAAACTGTGAAAAAAAGAGAATGACTCACATTGCAGATTTATACGGGCAGAGCCTAGCCTACTGATTAGCCTTTTATCCTAATTTCAATAACAAGCACACAATTTGGGGTCAGTAATCAATCCAGCATTTACGATAACTCACGAGATCAAATTCTCACAATGAACGACAAAGTGCAATACTTCATCCATCGAATTAACGATGATCCGTTGAATTAACAACGAACGACAAAGTACAATACTTTATCCATCGAATTAACGATGATCCGTCAAATTAATGACGAATGATAAAGTATAACCCTAATGTGGGCGGCACTTAAACATTCATTGGATATATTGATCGATCGGACAATGAATCGTAGCAGCGATTGTGCTAATACCCTGATTGCGGCATCAATTAGGGACCTGTGTGTGTTAATTGAAGTATACAGAGCATAACTCCGTGTAGAATTGGAATTTCTTCGTCGTTTTTGTGCCAGAATTCAAGTCCCAAACCAACCTATTTATACTGAAAATTTTACCCCGTCGCGTAGCGCGACTGCCTACCCCTTAGTCGTCGCGCTACGCGACTGCCAACCTATATTCATAGGGTAGCTACGTGCATGGGTAGGCTTGCTGAGTTGGTAGATTTCGAAAATTTGATTTCTAC